>CM031382.1:37033-51191 GCA_018290095.1 Polypedilum vanderplanki | reverse complement strand
TTAACTACAGTAAATAATTACAATCTGCTTATGGTTCCTTAAAGTACTTGAAAGAAACCTAATTTACAGAGTTCAAGCGAATTTTTGTCAAAGGAAAACTATTGAGAAAATCGCTGTTGAAATTTGCTTCTAAAAAAGTAAAATTTTTGTCAAAGTTCAAAGCCAAATTAAAAATATTCATTGAAGATAAATCGGAACTAAATATATCTTAAAAACTGCCCACATTATTCAATAATATTATGTTTTTCACCGTTTATTAATTGGCCTAATCGTTTTGGAGAAATGAAAACGTGAATAAAGTGTAAAATTTTCCGACATTTTTTTCCGAACAACCTGATAGAAATGAGTGTGAAAAGTTTTTTTTTGAAATTTTGATTTTCGGCAAAAGTATCTTTATTTATCTTTATCGTTGATTTTCTATAGAAAATAAATTATTCCTGTAATTATTATAAAATGTTTCTCAATTTCCTAAATAATATGTATGAAAATATGCAAAAGAATTAATTGTAAGTAAAATTCATTAATAACAGATTTCATTTCAGCAAAACTTCAAAGTTAAGCATTATGACTATGATAGAGTTAATACTTAGATGGGTGACCGCATTTAATTACAAAAATAATAGATATCAATAATTCTAATAATTAACTTTTGTTCTTTTCAAAATTTTATTATTGAGTCATTAAAATTTATTATTAAAATATTAAAAATTTGATTATTTTCATCATAATTTTAATTATTATATTAATTAGAAAAATTTAATTATTCAATAATTAAAATTAATTACAAAAATGTTTGGTGCGTATTTAAATATGGAATAATTAAATTTTCCATACAAATTATTACAAAAATAATAAATTTTTTCTCTGGGTGTAGTTTTATACAAAAATTTTTTTTCATAGGCTGCTCTGTTTTACCTGTCAAGATTTTGAAAAATATGATTTTTAAAATTGCTTCAAAATAATTTCTAAAAAAATTAAATTCAGAAATTTGCAAGCCCTGAGAACTTTTTAATTATTCGTATCAACATAACTTTTTTTCGAAAAAAAAAAAAAATAAGAAATTTTAATAGCAATAGCAATAGTTTTAATACAGTATGATAGTTTAAAGTCATAAAATTCATTTCGATTCCTTTTTCTTGTGGTCGTAGCTTTCTGATCGGAGTTTAGAGCGCATTTTTTGCCTAACAGATCAGTATGTTTGGTAACGAAATTTTACATAATTTTGGTACTTTTTTCTTGGCAACAATTCAATTTTTTTAAATTTTTTCTTCTGACATGCTTTCTCGACGTTTTATGACATTTTAGGACTTTTTGGTGGAAAAAATTATTTTGGTCTATGTGATGGACATGCATGTGGTGGACCACCCTTGGGTCAACACTTACCAAAAAAAACTCTTTTGATGGCTTACCTACACGTCAAGACCTTTCTAACAAGCTATCAACCACCTCTCCACGACTTACCGTTGCCGAGTTATCACTGTCACATACAGCCAGCCAGCCAGCCATCGTGAGCCTAATAGCGTATTTTTTTGCAAAAATGCGCTAAAAATTGAATTTTACTAGAATCTATTGCTTTCTAATTACCTTTTGAATTACCCATCATATTCGAAAGGCCACCTAACATGTGAATAATAATGGATATTTTCGTTTAAATATTTTAGTAAACATCACTTATCATTAGAAGAGTATTTACCTCCCGGATTTCCACCTCCCATTAGGTTTGATAAACCTGACATTCCTTATCAAAAATTTCATTTAACAATTTAAGAATACTTATAATTCATTTTTTTTAAATCAAAAATGCGTTAATAAATTTATTGAAAATAAAAGCAAAATCACCTCCTGAACTTCCTCCATTTATCATGCTTGACATTCCGTTTCCTAAAAAAATACATATTATTTTCAAATTTAATTTAAAGCCAAATATTTAAAATATAAATCATAAAAATCGTTTAACAGATGCAGTTAATTTTGAACTGTTTTAAAAAAAAACATTATAGTTTTTAATTCTTTGAGTATCTCACCTCCTGATCCACCGTTAATCAGATTAGAAAGTCCTGACATTTCTCCACCTAGAAATAAAAAATCTAATCAATCTCTGCCTCTATGGTAAACAATCATTAGAGTAAATTTTGGTCTTTACAGATCAAAATGTTTACCAATTTATATTAAGAAATTTAGAAATTTATAATTATGGGCAAGGTAAAAAAAATCGGGATTGCTCACTTCAAGTTGCTCAATTTTCGAACATATAAAATCGCTTTTAAAATTAATTTGTAATGTTTAAATAGCTTTCTCGATGTATATTGAGTAATTCTGTATTAAAAGCAGGAGCTATATTGCTTTAGTTTTAGTAAAATTAGTAAAAATGTTTGAAATTTTGTTGCTCACTTGTTTATTTACTTCAAAAAATACTATTTTGGAAAATAGAAATAAAATTTCAATTTTATTCTTCAATATTGTCGCAAAGAAATTTAAATATACATTAAAACAATAATAGATAAGCCTAAATGAAAGAACAAGCTTACTAAATGGTTGAATTTTGGGCTTCAATGTAAACAAATTCAAGATGAAAAATATTGTGACTAAAATGTCCAAATTTTGTTTATTTTTGCTTCTTTCTTACTCAAAATAAGTAATGAACTGAAAAGTAGAGATAATTATCTTCTTAATAAGACAAAACATAACTTTCTAATGATTCTATACTATTAGTTTCAAACGGTCTAAACTTTTGTTTATAAATTTTCTTCAACAAAAAAAAATTTAAAATGGAATTGGGCAATCCACAGTGATTCAAAAACTAAAAATTTGTTCACTTTTGATTTTTTGTTTACATTTTTGTTTTGAATTTTGAAATCGAAATTTCTCGCTTTATACTGAACCAATCTTAGAAATATTGATATAAAATAAAAGCTTTTTTAATGTAGAATCTGAGGGTGAGCAATAACACCCACGGCAAATAATTCCACAGCCAAAATGAACTATAATTCCACAAACTCGATGCAAATAATTCCACCTATACTTGTAAGTAGAATTATTTGCTTTCAGTTGAGTAATAATTCCACAGAAAATTTTTATTTTAATTATTTGCTTTCGGTTGAGTAATAATTCCACAGAAATTTTTTATTTTAATTATTTGCTTTCGGTTGAGTAATAATTCCACAGAAATTTTTTTATTTTAATTATTTGCCTTTGGTTGAAAAATAATTCCACTTAGAAATATGAGTGGAATTATTTGCTTTTTGTTGTTACACAAGCACTTTGTAAATTTTCTTCAATTTGTTGTAAAATTTATCATTTCTTTTCAATTCATTTCGCGATTTATTGTTCATTAAAAGCCTTTTTATAGTTTAATTAGTTGGTAGTAATCTTTTGACCATGAGCAAGATAATAATTTGCGGTTTTTCACTGAAAATTTATGTTTTCTTAGTAAATGTGTTTGTTTAGGGTAACGGAACCTAACTTTGACCTATTCCTAACTTTGACCTATCTTGTATTCTTATTAAAATCACTATATTAGCTCAAACAATGCATTAAATATGATTTTTTAACTTTATAATATGTTTCAACAGAGAATTGAAGCACTTTGATGTGTATTTATTGAAATATTTCCATTTTTCTTGTTTACGAAAATTTGAAAAAAATTTGCACAATATTATTCTTTCTATTTTCACTTAAATAATTGATTTCATGGTTCACTTAAGCACTTAATTCAATCAATGCAGCTTAAAAAGCACGTTAACACTTCAAATAACATTTTTAATTGAGAAATAAGGTGCCAGAATTTTTCAAATATACCGGAACCTAATTTTGACTTACTGTTTTGTAATAATCCGTTATACTTTTCTGAATCTTTTTGTAAACAAACATTTCTTGAAAAGCAGTTTATACAAATTTCTCCTTAAATACTTATTGAAATTAATCGAAATCGGTAGAAATCGAACGAGTATTAAAAGAAATATAATTTAAAAATAATTTGGAAGTGCTTTGAAGTGAAAAACTTTTAATAACAAATAGGTCAAAGTTAGGTTCTTTGTTTAGGTCAAAGTTAGGTTCCAGTATATTCATTAAAATTGTGGCAAAACTGTTTATTGCTCGCTCTAAATAATGTTACAGTGCAAAAGAGTACATTTTATTTCATCTTTTAGTGAGAAAGTGGAAGAGTTTCACTCTGATGTTTTGAGTTTTGCACTCAGGCACAGAGCAATAATAATATGCCATTTTTGATCCTAAAAAACTGTTTTTATAACGAATTTTTAAAAATTAAAAATAATAAACGCGTAGTTGCTATTCCCAAAACTTTCGAAGTTCTTTCGAAGTTATCTAACGGTTCGATTGACACTACCAGGTTTTATATAAACTTTAAATTAATACTATCATTCTTAAATTTAGATAACTTATTATTTAACTAAAAACTGAGTTTTATAGAAAAATAAAATATAAATTCATATAAACAAACACATTTACTAAGAAAACATAAATTTTCAGTGAAAAACCGCAAATTATTATCTTGCTCATGGTCAAAAGATTACTACCAAATAATTAAACTATAAAAAAGCTTTTAATAAACAATAGATCGCGAAATGAATTGAAAAGAAATGATAAATTTTACAACAAATTGAAGAAAATTTACTAAGTGCTTGTGTAACAACAAAAGGCAAATAATTCCACTCATATTTCTAAGTGGAATTATTGTTCAACCGAAGGCAAATAATTAAAATAAAAAAATTTCTGTGGAATTATTACTCAACCGAAAGCAAATAATTCCACTTACAAGTATAGGTGGAATTATTTGCATCGAGTTTGTGGAATTATTGTTCATTTTGGCTGTGGAATTATTTGCCGTGGGTGTTATTGCTCACCCCCGTAGAATCTATATATAATAATGGTAATTCGATTTGAGATTAAAATTTTCTAAATGATTCTGATCATAACAAAAATTGTCGATGAAATATGGATACATTTATTTAAAATCAATTGCAAAATACTCCAATTCGGCACATTTCGGCATGTTGGAGCTTACAGAGCAAATACTATCGATTGTGAGCTATAGATTTATGTAGGTTTGATTGAAGGCACTGAAGAACTTTTAAATGATTCTTAATTTGAAATTTTTAAAAATTTTCTTAATGGCGATTCAAAATTCAATATCTTACTTTGGCTAAATACTTTTTATCTTGTTAATGATGTATTTAACGTTTCATGTGCTTTCTTTTGATATATATGTCTCAGATTGAATAAGTATATAAAGAGAAATCATGATTGAAAAATTTGATATAAAAATGTTATTATTAAATCACTAATTATTAAGCTAGAATATGCATTGAAACATGCTCTATTGATTGATATATGGGCCAAAAGAAACTGTGATTTGTTGTAGCTCAATTTTTTTGAAAATATTTTCAATTTCACAAATACACTTTCCACATAAGAAATATGATGGTGTTGGTTGATTTAAGTACATTTTTCAGAAAATTTAAATAAGGCGAAAAATTAGGAACCGTAGGTCGAAAAATTTGGTTCCGTATTCAAAGTACACCCAGAGAAAAAATTTATTATTTTTGTAATAATTTGTATGGAAAATTTAATTATTCCACAATTAAATACGCACCAATAATTTTTGTAATTAATTGTAATTATTGAATAATTAAAATTTTCTAATTAATATAATAATTAAATTTATGATGAAAATAATCAAATTTTAAATATTTCAATAATAAATTTCAATTATTCAATAATGAATTTTTAAAAGGAACAAAAAATTAATTATTAGAATCATTGATATCTATTGTTTTTGTAATTAAATGAGGTCAACAATCTAAGTATTAACTATGATAGATAATGCTTAACTTTGAAGTTTTGCTGAAATGAAATCTATTATTAATGAATTTTACTTACAATTAATTCTTTTGCATATTTTCATACATATTATTTAAAAAGTTGAGAATCATTTTATAATAATTACAGGAATAATTTATTTTCTATAGAAAATCAACGATTAAGATAAATAAAAAAAATTTTGCCGAAAATCAAAATTTCAAAAAAAAAATTTTTCACACTTATTTCTAGAATTTTTACTCTTTTTTACCTATTAATAACTTAATAAACATTCCTCAATTTAATCAAGCTCATCAAACATAGAAAAGCATCAAAATTTAGTAAAAATGTGTTTAAAAAAATTTTTAATTGTAAAAATAATAAAATTTAAGTATAAAAATAATTAAAAATTCAATTACAAAAATAATAAAAATCAATGATTCATAATTAAATTTTTTTACTAAGATTAATTACAAAAATAATTGATTTTAAATATTTTATCATTGGTTTATCAAAATTATTTTTTTATTATTCGAATAATAAATTTTTTCTCTGGGTGTAAAATTGTAATTAAACTACTCATCGTCGGCTTACAAGTGGTGTTTTGATGAAAAGAGCTTTGCTTTTTACATTTAAATCTTCAAACAGAATAGAAATTGATTGAATAGTCTATGAAATATCATTAGTTAAAGTTGAAATTACGAAAGTAGGGCGAAAAAATAGGTTCCTTTACCCTAGTTGTTTTTTAGTTATTTGTAAAACGATTTCGGACTCTGGAATAAACTTTTAAGTGGTTAACAAACAATTTTGTAGGAAAATATGACGATTCAAAAATGATAAATTATTCAATAGCTTATAGTTTTCTTAATTTTAAAATTTTCTGCTTTATTTTGATTTTTCAATTTGATCCTAAATTTATTTCATCTCATTTTGGCTAATGACCCTTTACAAAAGCTCTAGCTTTTAGCAACAGCAAGCAGAATTAGGATTGATACAGTAGTTTGAGAGAAATTGCGGAATATCAAAAACACAAAAAACTTTTTCACGAAAATTATTCGTCAGTAACGCTACTTTTAATTAACATAACTTTTTATCAAAAGCATCAATCTTTATCATTAATATCTTAAAATGTAGTACTAATTAGTACTACAGAATGGCATATTAATTTCTATCCTAAGTTATTCCAGTTGAAAGAAATAAGTATAATAAAAGCGTTACTGACGAATAATTTTTTTGCGATTGCCCAAATAATTTATGTTAGAACAAAATGTAAGGTTCTATCTATTGATTAAATTAAAGAGCTTAAAGATTAACATGTTATTACTGATGCATCGTTATAAGCGAGATATGAGAATTTGAAATTTTGAGCAAATTGATGATTTTAACTTTTCACGAAAATTATTCGTGAGCAACGGTCCTTAAAATTGTCATAACTTTTTATTTACAAAACCGATTTCTTTCGTTAGTATCTCAAACTGTAGAACTAATTAGTAAGATGGCATAACAACTTCAAAGTAAAGTTATTTCATTTTAGAGAAATTAATGATACAAGACCGTTGCTCACGAACAATTTTTTTTGACCTTGCCCAATTTTATTTTAATGCACATGTATTAATTCATCCAAAATACCATTTTAGATTTTTTTCACTCAAATTTATAAAAATCAATTCAAATTAACGTTAGATTGACGTTCCCATATATCTTATTTTCATTAATATCAAAGATTTTTTTATTTAATTATTAGACATTTTTCTAGGATTTTTTGTTTCCCAAATTATGACTGATAACTCAGCTTATTGTAATTATTTTGGAAAAATTTACAAAAAGTATATAAAAGCTTACCAAGCATATTAGACATTCTTGTCCCCACTTTTCTCATAGCATTCATTCCAGAATCAATAGCATTAGATATTCCGTTCATTCCGATATAAGGCATCATTTCATTACTATTTCCATACATCATACTTCCAGTACTTCCTCCTCCATTACCATTACTTGATGGAATTACAATAATTTGAGGTGCTGGTGCTACAGCAGGTGGCATTTGATAATAAATTGTTTGACTTGGTGGAATTTGTCCATTGTTGTTACCTGCATTCATTCCATTATTCATAAAACCGCTGCCACCATTCATCATTGAACTGCCACTGGGGCCGCCATTGTTGTTGCTACTTGAGGTTGGACCTGAACTTGAACCACTGGAACCAGACCCCGAAGCGAATCTAGAAACTGTACCTAAACTCCCTCCATTATTTCCTGATCTATTGGAAATTGTATTAAAGCTACTGCCACTGTTACTTGAGCTACCGCCTTTCTTTGAATTTTTTTAGTTTTTGTTATTGTAGTGATTGTTTTAGTTGAACTTCCACCAGGCAATGACATTATTCCACTACCACTACTACTGCTCATTGACATGCCATTCATGCCACCCATAGTGCTCATTAAATTCATACCATTCATTGATGACATCGAGTTCATTGGCATCATTTGCATTGATGACATTTGTGAGCGAGCTAAAATATTTTTTTATAAAAATTGATTAAGTAAATAAAATGATAATTTTGCAATCAGTTTTTTTATTTAAATAGTTTCACAAATTTCCACTAACACAATCCAAATCCATTCATAAATTGCCCAGTGGCATCACTAACAATTGCAACACAAACCAATAAAATCACTTTTATAATTTTCATTTCACTTTTTAAGAATATTAAAATCACAACTGACGAATTTGCAATATTTGTGCTTTATTTTATACATTAAAAAATCATGTCAAAAATTTAGATAAACCATAATACCTTTTGTAAAACATTAATTAATTTAAATTATAATAATTAAAGTGTAAATGACACAACTTTTATAGCTTTTATCGTGGATAAGTTGTGTCGCGTGATTTGAGTTCATTGTGAAGTAATTTCTCACGAATTTTTAATAATAAGAAAAAACATGTGCAATTTTTCGAGACTTTTTTTTGAACAATTTATTAAAGAAAGATTTAAAAAATAATACTTTAATTATTAAATTATGTGAAACAAAAAGTTTGTTGACCTAAATAAACTTTTATATCCTGTAATTCTGTTTTTGAAATATTCACAGCATATAAAAAAATAATCGCTCTATGTGGTAAATTGATAAATCATGTTCAATTTACTTTTTTCAATCTTTATTCTGTATAAAAACACATCACCAATCTATCAACATTTTCAATCGCTTTTGAATCGTTTCAAGATGCGAAGTATTCTTCTCTTCATTATTGCTTGTGGTTGTTCATCATCACAAATTAAAAATGTTGAAAGTGCAAGTGACGAATGTTCATTGACACCTGTTATTCATGTCCTTCAATATCCAGGATGTGTACCAAAACCAATACCATCGTTTGCTTGCATTGGTCGTTGTGGAAGTTATGTACAAGTCAGTGGAAGTAAAATTTGGCAAATGGAAAGATCTTGCAATTGCTGTCAAGAAAGTGGTGAAAGAGAAGCTTCGGTTTCTTTATTTTGTCCGAAAGCTAAAACTGGAGAAAGAAAATTTAGAAAGGTGTGAAAGAAATATTACCATTTATATCATTGATGATTGGTTGTGTATATAACTTATTGTTTTGAAAATTTTGTATATAGTAAAAGTTGTTAAAAATCTAAGAAATAAGTGAAACTCTCTGCCAAAATCAGAAAACTAGCGCATTTTTAGCGCTCAAATAAGTTATATTACTGATTACAAAATAGATTAGTTTTAAAACAGATTATATAAATTTGAAAATAACTGTCAAGTCAAATTCAAATTTATTTTATTGCGTGTGACAAAAATATGTATTTGTGCACATTTTTAGTGTGCAAAGTTATTTCGCAATTTTCTAATTACTACAATCAGTGGCAGGTTTCTAATAATGTATGTATCGTCACAATAAATTGGTAGTACAAATCAAATGCAAAAATTGTAAGTCGCTCGGTATTGTAGTTTTCGAGATCTTGAAGCTATCGGAGTCGAAAAACGTAAAATTTAAACTGCATACGAACGCATTCTAAATGCATTCTATACAAAAATGCGCTAAAAAACTAATAATAAATAAATTTTAGGTACCTAAAACTTTACCGATTTCTATTTTTAATTCAAATAGGTTTCAACTAAGGCACCATTAGGTTGTATGTGTCGACCATGTACAAGTATTGAAGAAAATGCTATAATTCCACAAGAATTGGCATCATTTGAAGATGGACCAGCTGGATTAATACGACAGAGTCAGTTACAGTAAATTTTAAAACTTTAGAATGTAATATCAGATTTAAAATTATGGAGAAATGCTTTTGTTATAATTTATTGTCTAAAAAAATTAGATAAAATTTGAAATTAATGTTGTGGGTGCTTTACAATTTAAATAAATTTTTAAATATCATAATATGTGTCTTCTTTATATTTAAATGAAAATTAGAAGAGAAACACAGAATAGATCAGAGTAAGTGTTGACCCAAGGGTGGTCCATCACATGCATGTCTACCACATGGACCAAAAAGTCTTACAATGTCATGAAACGTCGAGAAAATTTGTCAGAAAGGATTTTTGAGACTTTCCATGTCACCAAGAAAACAGCACTAAAATTATGTTAAATTTCGTTACCAAACACACTGATCTCTTAGGCAAAAAATGCGCTCTAATCTCCGACCATCCAAGGCGTCGAGATTTATAAATATTTTTTATCATTTTCTCACTTTACACAGTTTGGAGTGTTTATTATATTATATTTATTATCACTCAGGAGTAATTAACACTGTTTAAAATGCAAGAATTAAGAACTTAAAGGAAGATCTTCACTGAGATTTTCTGTTACTGTCAATTATGTATAATGTATGTATAGCAAGGTTTTTATGCCATGTTTTGTGGGCTTTTTCTTTGAGTATCAATAACAATATTTGAGTCTCGAAAGGAGACGCAATGAAAATAGACATATTGAAATATTTTGAACAATATGCAAAATTTTCAAGAATATAAGTCTCAGCCTATAAAAGAATCGAAATTCCGACATATTTGTTTACATTTTTTGTGCGACAAAAATGCGCAGAGCCCGAAATCGTCAGATGAATAAAATTATTCGAGTTAAAAAATAATTTTTACTCGAGTAATTTTACTCGGCTTTTATTTACGAATTTTTACTCGAGTAAAATTACTTGACTTTTATTTAAAAATTTTAACTCGAGTAAAATTACTTGACATTTATTCACGAATTTTTACTCGATCAAATTTACTCACGATTTATTCATAAATTTTTACTCGAGTAAATTTAAAAAAATTGAGAATATCAGCTGATTCCGGATAGTATACTCAATACTTTTCAATACTCTTTCACTCGTCAATTCAATTTTTTCACCAGTATGTGGACGTTCAATGAATTCTGTTGCTAAATGAAGTGTGTAAATTTTAAATTCCTTTGATGTAAATTGTATAGAAATGTTGATATATGGTCGATTTCCTATGTTGTCAGTCCAAATATCGACCATTACAGCAAAAACTAAATCAATTTCTTTTAGTTTTTCTTTCATTGCACTTTCAACAGATATATAAACATCGTTCAATGCTGTCCCAGCAATTGTTCTTTCTGTTGGGATTTCGTCAATATTTTTCACTATTCCTGTGTCGATTGCAAATTTTTTGAATCCATTTGTTGATGCAATGTTGAATGGACGAAGATCCCGTGAAACTCAAAGTGCAATTTGTCTAACTAGTTTTGTATTTTTGCTTGCTATTGTGTCAGCTGAAGAGTTTAATCGCGATAATGCTCCATCAAGTTTAGATGCATTTATATCATGTTTATTTGACAAATGAAGTAATAGTGAACTTGAAGTAAATGATTTTATATATCTATGAATTTTTGGAAAAAGTAATTAGCTACTTAGTATTTAGTAAAAAAGTAATCATCTACTTACCTCGCAGTTAATGTTTGTGGAGTACAAATATTACAGTAATAATAATTGTCATCTAATAAAATATCATTACGATAAAGAAAACCGAAATAATTCCAGACTATGGAATGATTATTTGAAACTCTTTTCTCATCAATTAATTTGACAGAATAACTAAAGTTTTCACTTAATTCGTAATCAGATTTAAGTTTTCTTGCACGCTTCGGTTTACTCGACATTACTTTTAATAAAATTCTTTATTTTATGCTAAAGGACAAAAAAGGAAATACTAAACTGAATGAAAGCAAAATATAAAATGGATCGAAATGCACATTTATTGATTTAAATTTTAAAACAAAACATGTCCGTTACAAAATATACAAGTACACAAGTAAATAAATACTTGACTACATTTTATTCGACTTAAATTACTCGAGTAAATAAATACTCGAGTAAATTTTATTCGAATAAAAATTCATGAATAAATTATGAGTAATTTTACTCGAGTAAAAATTTGTGAATAAATCGTGAGTAAATTTACTCGAGTAAAAATTCGTGAATAAATGTCAAGTAATTTTACTCGAGTAAAAATTCGTGAGTAAATTGTGAAAAATTTTACTCGAGTAAAAATTCGTAAATAAAAGCCGAGTAAAATTACTCGAGTAAAAATTATTTTTAACTCGAATAATTTTATTTGAAATTTATTCATTTATCGAGTTAAACTTATGACGATTTCGGGCTCTGAAAATGCGTTTTTGAAATTTTGAAAAGTCGTAAACAAAAAAATTTTGTTTGAATTTTTAAGTATTTTTAGCGCATTTTCCATCATATTTAGAAAAAAGGCGCTATTGTGCCCACTTTGTCCGTCTGTCTGTCCGTCTGTCTGTCTGTCTGTCTTCGTAACTAGTCTTTCCAGAAACGGTTTTTATCAAAACTTTTTGCACCAATCTGTTGGTTCTGACTATGAGACCGGTGTAACGGAAGCTTTCCGCGAGATTCGTTTTCCATGCCGAGCTATGGCATGCATATGGTGGACGTCCACCATATGGACCAAAAAAACTTTTTTTCACCAAAAAGTTTAAAAATGTCATAAAACATCGAGAATACAAGTCAAAAATGATTTTTAGACGTTTTATCCCAAGTGTATGCATGTGCCACACAGGTGCATCACATGGACCAAAAATCGAAATTTTCCAAATATAGGCATATTTATACTCGTTGGAAAGGTCTTGAAGCGTAGAATAAGAAGGCATAAAAAGTTTATAGATTGGTGGTGACCCAAGGGCATGCATGTGGTAGATGTTCATCACGTGGACCAAAAAAATTTTTTTCCAAAAAGTCTTAAAATGTCAAGAAACGTCGAGAAAACATGTCAGAAGTAGTTTTTGGACATATGCACCCAAATGTATGTTTTAAATTGTACAGACTTCAAAAAGCCGTAAAAAGTTTTTTTTGAAACTTTCAATGAATTTTGAAACAAAACTAATTTGTTGCGGGAAAATGCGCTTTTAACACGTCACTGACGGTTAATATTACTGATTTTTTGTTATTATTTCAATAATGTTTGCCTAAATCAATTAAAATCGTCATTAGTGAATAAAGTTAGACAGTGGAACCTTGAACAGAAAGAGAGAAGTGAAAAACAGTGAATTGTTTATTGGGAATTTGTGCGAAATTGAAATCAGGTTAAAACTTAAATTCTAATAAATCGGAACTTATATCCCGTATGTCGGAAGCTACATGCCATATTTGAATCGAAATTGTGAATTAATTGCTTAATGTATGCTTCTAAACAGTGTTTCAAATGAAAGTACTTGGAAAACTACATACAAAAGCTTGATCAAAATTGAAATCGAACAATTAGTAAAGGGAAAACTCAACCCAATCAAAATTTTTCTGAAATAGGTCGAAACTTATGCCTTTACCCTATATGATAATTGTAAAGTTTAATAGAACTGGTTTTGTTGTGTTTTTTAATAACAGGTAAACAATAATTTATAAAAAGAAAAAAGCGCTTTAGAATAGTACATTGAAATGCTGTCTGTACCTCAACAACAGTATATGGTGTCATAGTAGAAAAAGCAGCAAGTGGATTAATTTTAAATTTTTCAGGAAACGAAATGTTTTCAATATGAGGATTGAACTTGAAATGAAATATTAATATGGAATGGAAATTGACGGTATCATAGAAGAATTGCAAGGTTTTGAGCTCGAAGAAGAAAAAACTCAAGTCATCAACATTGATTCAGATTGAAGAAAACAAAAAAAAAAAATAATAAAAAATGATAAAGAAAATGAATTTATGTTAATTGAATATTTAGTTTAATAGAAGGCTCATATTGAGCGGGATGATGGACGGTATTTATTTAATAATTATATCAAGTGCATACAATAAATCAATGTTCGGATACTATATTGAAACACTAAAAATCTGAAAATTAATGCTGAGC
>CM031382.1:24533-27033 GCA_018290095.1 Polypedilum vanderplanki | reverse complement strand
TTTAAACATCAACACCACACATACACAGAGTTTCACAAATATTATGCATCACTCTAGACTCTACGATACCTCAATAGCATGAGTAAATGTTGTACACCACATCACATTTACTCATATCTCTTTTTTTTCCCTCTCTCTTTGACCGACAAATTTCTCTTGTCTGCCATAATGTATGGGAAATGCGAAGTCTAATCCTCGAAAATCTTATTCCACTGCACATTTTGCCCAACACCAATTTTTTAAAATTTAATCTTTTAAAAAGTGTGCATTATTTTAAAATATTAAAATTAATACATTTTTTATCTATAAAAATTGTTTTTATTTTTTTAAAAAAATTTTTTTTATTTAATTTTAATTATTTAAAATTAAAAATAAATATTTCAAACAAAAATTTGAGTGTTCTTTCTCTCTTTGTTGTCGTATTGTAGTACACATACTCAACCATCTTTTTTCCTGTATATAATATCGAAACACACCGAAGTGATGCCGAAAATGTATGAAAAAAAACGAAGTTGTTTCCCATTTTTTTCGTTACGTTCGCGTAACGTGATTATATATTTTTAAAACATTTTTGTTTCTTATTGCTTCAAAAAAATTTTTATTTAATTCTAATATTTCTTTTTATACAAATTTAAAATTCTGTGTTTAAACTTTTTTAAAATTAGCATTTATCAATAGATGGTTTTTAAAACTCTCACTAGTCGCATAATTTAGAAAATTACTAATTAAATTTTCATATTGAAAAATTGTAAAAAAAAAATTTTTGTCGCGCATTTTCGTTAAATTTTTTGGTAAGTCTTTGTGGAATTTTTTCGTTAATTTTTTGAATTCCACTCGGTCGTTATTTCAAATTTACAGAATATTTTCAAAGAAATCGGTAAGTATAAAATAACTCGAGTTTTGATGGAACTCAATTAAGAGTTTTTTTGGTAAGTGTTGATTCAAAGGTGGTCCACCACATGCATGTCCATCACATGGACCAAACAAAATTTTTACCAAAAGTCTAAAATGTCATGAAACGTGAGAAAACATGTCAGAAATGGTTTTTGAGACATTTCGATTCAAAGGTGGTCACCACATGCATGTCCATCACATGGACCAAACAAAATTTTTTACCAAAAAGTCTTAAAATGTCATGAAACGTCGAGAACACATGTCAGAATGGTTTTGAGATATTTCGATTCAAAGGTGGTCCACCACATGCATGTCCATCACATGAACCAACAAAATTTTTACCAAAAAATCTTAAAATGTCATGAAACGTCGAGAAAACATGTCATAAATAATTTTTAAAAGAAATCGACATGTACCAAGAAAACTACTAAAAGTATAAAATTTTGTTACCAAATATACTGATCTGTTAGGCAAAAAATGCGCTCTAATCTTCCGACCATCCAAGGCGTCGAAATTGCAATATATTTTTTTCTTAACTAAGTGAAAATAGACGAAAGAGTAAAAGTTTTAGTGAAACTTACTAAAAGAATATAGTAAGTCGGTGGTGGTGAGAAGGTTTAGTGGGTGGGAAATTCTGATCGAGTTGCGCCTGAGGTTCAAGTCCAGGCGCGTGATCGATCAAAGAGACAATTCAAACGAGTTGGTGTTTGATTTTTGGTAGTCAGCCAGCCTACAATAGTTAGGGTGGGCTTTGTCTCTTTTTTTTGCAATGACCATTTTTCAAGCGGAAGTCTTGTTCGATTGATTGGTAATTACGACGGACATCTGTCACAAAAGAGATTTTTAGTAAATATTGATTAGGTTTCGAGAAAAGTGAAGAACACTCAAAAATTGATTTGAGTAAAACAATAATTCGACAGCGCCCTCTGGCGGCAACAAGTTGCATTATTGTTCTAAAAATGCGCTAAAAAATATAATTGTAAGCAAAATTTTTAAAAATTTCAATGTTAATGTCAAATTATTAAACAGTTATTTTTCTTATATATTTTTGAAAAATATAATAAATAAACTATTCAATTTTAAATAACGAAATATTTTACAGGAAAATTCAATATTCGATGTATACATTATGTTTAGTTTTTTTTTTTTTCATTTAATTTTATTATATCTTTTACGAATACATGAAGAGGCATTTGGTATATTTTACGTTTTGAAAAATTAACAAAACCATTGTGTGCGCAAGTGTCGAGAATATTATTTGTTGCGATGAACATCTACTATAATATAAATTGCTTCACAAACATTTATCAGATTATTTTTATCAAGAAAAAAAATAAAAAAAAAAAATAATATAAAAGTATTTAATTTGACTTGAAAAATTAGTTTAGAAGAACTTGTGTTGATAAAAGTATATAAAGAAACTTGGCACCAAAATTATGTTTACTATGACACAACCTTAAGACAAACTCAAAAAGATTGTAATATAATAATGATGAGCACTCGAAACACAAACAATTTATTTTCTATCAGTCTAATATTTTTATCATGTGAGTTTTATTTTATTCAAACATTTCTGAAATAAGAAAAATTTTAAAGGTAAATAATA
>CM031382.1:3056-19034 GCA_018290095.1 Polypedilum vanderplanki | reverse complement strand
GGCTTGTGACAAACATCAATCGTGTTATAACTTTTCTTACCAACCTTGCCACTACAAATACCTATTATAATATCACATGGAATACTGTCAAAGCATGTAGTGATCTTAGTGTAAGAACGAGTTATGTTTCACTCAAATATTGGCAATACACTCAAGCTTGGTTTGCTAGTCTTTCAAACACAACAGCCACATACTCACTGCATGGAAGTCTTAACATTACTGCTGCACTTTATAAATTAACATCAGATCAATCATTAGCTTTTGCAGCATTAATAGGAAGCCTAAAAGTTCTTGAACCATTAATGAGCAATTATTCAGCACAATTGTCATATTCAGCAGGAAAAATGATGAAAATTTATCTTGATATGATGCTTTTAGGAGACACTTATTGTTCTTGTATTACAACTTCAACTACAACTTCTACAACTGTTCCAACTACTCCATCACCTAATATAGCATGCGGTAAATCAAAAAAACATTTATGTTTAAAATTTTGAAATGAAACTTAATATCTTTTTATAGCTTTATGGTAAGTACCCCTAAGTAAATCAACACAGGTTATCAACTTACTATTTACACAAAGTACACTAAAAATCAACCCGAGTAATCAAAATTTCTTGCCATCTAAAAAGAATAAAATAATTTTTTCAGGCCCCTCTCAGAGTTTTCTTGTGAATTGACAAGCAAATGGTGACAGATTCTATGACTATTATGATGGACCCAAAACGAAAAACGTTGGGCGCATATTACATTACATTTCAAATTCATAACATTCTCGATATATGAACTTGTATTATGATTTTCACACATTATGTTATAGGAAATCTATTTCAATTGAGAAGTAAGTTAGAAAATATAACGCTATATTTTATTTATTGTATAGGATTAACAGTGTAAAGGAGCATGCAAAAGGAGCGTGTTAGAATAAAATATAGAACAAGTTTGTAAGAGATAAAGGCATAACATTGTGTTAGATTATATGCAAAAGATGTGTTAGTAAATTAACCTCAAGTGTATGTCGTGATCTATATATTCGATATTGCGAAATCATAATATTATATTCTTGCCAAAGCGCTGAGTACAATCTACGACAAATACAAACAATTATCCAAGAGAGTTCGATAGAACAATTGCACAAGTTTGATCATTAGTGATTTCACACTCAAATACAAATTCACAAGGCGATATGCTATAATTTGTTATATAATTCTATTTGTGTACATACATATCAAGCAAATTATAAATTTCAAATGTAATGTAATATGCGCCCAACGTTTTTCGTTTTGGGTCCATCAAAATAGTCATAGAATCTGTCACCATTTGCTTGTCAATTCACAAGAAAACTCTGAGAGCGACCTGAAAAAATTATTTTATTCTTTTTAGTTGGCAAGAAAAACGTTGGTTTTTAAAAGTTTTTTTAATTGTATCATTTTGGTTACTCGGGTTGCTAAAAATAAATCTATTATTTATAAGTAAAAGTAATTATTTTTTAACAGGATGCAGTATTATCTTGATGCAGCACCAACTGTAAACGGATTTTCAGCTGGTAAAGTAAAAGTTTAAAAGGATATGTATGCATTGGGTTTGCAAAGAAAGCTGCATGTTGAACTGTACTTTATTCCTGGTCGAGGTACAAAGTTGAGGCAACAACAGGAATTTTATGTTGTTACTTAAGACTTGAAATGATGAAAACAGCTGAATAATTGAATATCTTGTTGTTCCTTCTGGATTGCAATTCTGCGCTGGAAGATGCCTAAACAACTGCAAAATCATCTATTGGTTTAAGTCATTCACCGGGAATCCTAAAGTACTTCATTATGTTATTGGTCGAGTAACATTCTCGGTCTGGTTCAAGTTCGAAATGTTCCAAAGTTTGCAAAGTGCACACTTAATATGCAAACATAACATTGATGACGACTGGAAAAGAACAAACTAACGCTGGCTACTGGAAATTTTTAGTTGTGAATATTCTGTCATATCTGCAGTTCAAGCCAACTATCACTTTTGGCTAATGCTGGCAGCGGTAAGCTTAAAAAATGTTTTAAAAGCATTGCAAAATATTTTTTAAATGTTCTTTTTAAATTTTTGATAATCAAACAGCTGTGTGGAAGAAATTATACATACGTAGACTAGCAGTGCCAATTTATAATGGTTTCCTTAGTTAATGCTTAAGCATTCTCAGAAACAACAAACTTTCTATGTAGGCAGAGGTTGGTATGGAAATCAACATAAATCCAGGACGTCCTTTAAATTTGGCGTTGGTGTTTATGTCACACGAAACAAGTGAACAAAAAATTGTCATGGAAATTGACTAGCTTGGTTGTACAAAAGGGTGTCTCAATTGTAGCTGGACTGATCCTATATACAGCTATTGCCAATGAAAGGAATGATTTTGAGTAGCTGATTTATAATTTCCATGTGGCTGTTGGAAAGAAAACATTATCAACTGGTCAAATTTCAATTTGCAAAAATTAATACAACAATACATTGGAAAATAGATGATATTTTTTTTTTTTTTTTTTTTTTTTTTTTTTTTTTTGATGAAAATAATATGAATCAAATTGATAGCTTCCTTGAAGCTATCCTTGTTTGTCAAAATTCTATTAAACTGGCCTTAAAATATACTCTTTGAAATTTTCTGTACATAAAGAAGATTCTTTAACTTTCTAACATTTAACTGTTATTTCTTCGGAAGAAATTTTTATGTAAATAACAAATTTGGTAACTTTGAATAATTCTACAAATAAACTGAACTAATCAAATTGTTAAAATTATTGAAGTGAATGTGAATGAATTTTTAATAATTTTTTATGAATTATGACAAAATCGAAAAATTTGTTGAACTTAATAAATTTTCTATAAATTGTGTTGAACAAAATTTGAGTTCTATGAAGTTTAGTTTCTCTCTTTCATTTTCCAAATACATTCTCGTCACTTTCGTTCTTTGATTATCATCAATAATGTTTTACAAAACTTCATTATTTTTGTTTCACGTTACAGTAGCGGCCAAAAGTATGTGGGCAAAAATTAATAATGAGGCCATAATCTTCTTGAATGGAATACTAATCAAGCCGAAATTCTTACATGCGAAGTAGCATTTCATAAATGCTGTTCTTGCTTGCATGTTGGAATTTTTTCATTATATACATTGACAAAAGGGGCGGGCCCCTCAATAATTTTTTAATGGGGGCGGCCCTTTTTAGGTCGCGTGCCCCTTTGTTGGGCCTGCCCCTTTTTTTTCCCCGCCCATAACAACTCTGAATATATGAAAATCAAAAGATCAGGAATTAATTTAAAGACAATTTAAGACAATAAAGGCGTCCTCTATAAAAAATTCTATCAAAAGTTATGAAATGAAGAGCTGAAGGTATGGCAATGAAACATTGATGCGAGAAACTTGAAAACTTTTGTAAAATTCTATTAATCATATCATTTTGAGCTGCTGCTTTACTGATTTTTAACAATAATATTGAATATATATTCTGAATTTGAACAATGAAGTTTGAAGCGAGAGAAGAATTAAAAAGATGATTTGCGAGATTAGAATTATTAATCCAAGATGGTGACGCATTTTTAAAACCTGGCATCAAATCTTATGAAACCTCAAAGCACGTTTTTTCCGAGAATCCCTGGAATATTGTTTCTGTCATTTTGATGTTTTTACATGATTAATCTAGAGAGAACATGATTCCTTTCAATAAATTTTGAGAAAAGTTAAAAAGAATCAATAATATTTTGCCCATATACTTTTGTCCGTTGAATATTTATAATAATTAATTATATTATTTCGGGAAATTATTACAGTATATAATGAAAAATCAACAATCAAAGCAGAAAGCATTTATGAAATGCTAGTTTGTGCTCCATGTAAATTTCGAAGCTTGAATTAGATATCAAAGTTACACAAAAGTTTATGCCTACTTTAATTTTTGCCTCACATACTTTTGGCCGCTACTGTGTATGGTGTTAAAGACACATCTTCTCATTTGATTAAGATGAATATGCACAACAATCGTAACAGCACTGTAAAAATAATTGATTTTTCGTGTATCATTTATGATGGTTCAATTTGAAAGTTAATAGACTATAGAATGGAATTGTCAGATCATGATAGGAAATTAGGTATGATTAACATGACTGTGTATTTAGTGTGGCCTTTTATATTGCTTGTGGCATTCGATTAATATAGATAATTGAAGCAATAAAGAAAGCCACTTCTGTCTCAGATTAGGGGAGGTCTAGAGGGAAGAAGAAAGTTAATGGGGTGATAAATCTTGGTCTTCATCAGTAACAAGACCCAGTGATATCAAAATAGTAATTGATAATACAAGCTCTTATCAAGACTTTCCGAATTTATTGTTATGTGATAACACATTTGGTAGCTTCAGGATTGTTGAAGCAGATACTCTATACTCGCTAATAATTATTTAAAAGCAATAAGGTTCAATGTGATTCTTGTTTGATTTTTTAAGGCATAAAATTATCAACTGTTTTATAATGCTAATAAATGAAACATGCTGGCGTTCAATAATAAATAGATTATCATAGATTTTGGAGATCCGAATATGAAGAGCGAATAGTGGCGAGCAACAACTCTAAGGGTTGGCATTATTTTGCTAATAAAGATTCCTGTGAAAATGATACAAATTCTTCCTGGCAAGTGATCGCTTAATGGTAAATGAGAAATTTATCAAAAGAATCAACTGAAAGTTAGTGACTTGTCCTTAAGAAATGTTCCAAACTTATGCAGCATTGAATATTATTTTATATCATTGAAATTACTTTTGTGCAAACTTTTTAGGCGAATTTTTTTGGAAAAAAATGACGCTATTATATTTCACTATGGCTTGGCTGGCTGTTCGGGGTCGGCCTGTTTCGGCTGGGCGCTGAGAAATCTCGAAACACTATAATAGCTAGAAAACTTCGGGTTTGTTTTAAATGATCAGTTTCATTGTCCTAATGTGGCAGAGCCACTACTTTATATTGAGTTAAATTACTGGTTTGTGATTGACAATTCAGAAAATACATCTTCCATAACAAAAATTTTCTGAACAACGCAAAACTTGTTCGAGAGTGCCGTTCAGAAACATTTTGAAATCTCACTAACCGTCATATTAGAATAAAAAAAAGTAAATGCGATATAAGTGAAAGTTAAATGATTTGTTCATTAAATTCTTTACAGGATATTTAAATAATCTAATATTTGATATAAAAACAATTTTATTTTGATATCATACATAATACTATTTGTGATTTTAAAATTAAAATTTTTTTTGTAACAGTAAATTCAAATGTTTGTTTACATCATTTAAAATTGCAAAACTTTATTTGTGAAATAAATCTTTTGGTAAGTAAATTTTTAAAATAATTAGTGTTTCATATTGATAAATAATCAGAAAATACTTAGATTATGCCACAAAAACGTAAGAAGCCAGCTCTCACTGAAAGAGGAGAAAAAAATCGTGCCAAAATACAAAAACAAAATAAAAGAAAAGATTCAGAATATCGTGATGAAGAATTAAGTCGAGATAATTCAAGCCGTCGTGCCAGAAGATCTGATCCAGAATATCTCACAACAGAAAACTCTCGTAATTTAAGTTCTCTTCGTGCCAGAAGATCAAATCCAGAATATCAACAAAATGAACTTCAAAGAAACAATTCTAGTCGTCGTGCCAGAAGATCAGATCCAGAATATCTCACAACAGAAAATTCTCGTGATTTAAGATCTCTTCGTGCCAGAAGATCTGACCCAGAATATCAACAAGAAGAACTTGAAAGGAACAATTCAAGCCGTCGTGCCAGAAGATCTGATCCAGAATATCTCACAACAGAAAACTCTCGTAATTTAAGTTCTCTTCGTGCCAGAAGATCTGACCCAGAATATCAACAAGAAGAACTTGAAAGGAACAATTCAAGCCGTCGTGCCAGAAGATCAAATCCAGAATATCAACAAAATGAACTTCAAAGAAACAATTCTAGTCGTCGTGCCAGACGATCTGATCCAGAATATCAACAAAATGAAATTGAAAGAGACAATTCTAGTCGTCGTGCCAGACGTGAAATACCAACATCTTGGAATAGTGCAGTAGCGACATACGAAAAGAATATTAGAGACGGTCCGTGCCATCGCTGTTACAGTTGTGACAAATTAATCTTTTCTACTCAAATCAATATGAAAACAAACATTAACGATATGATTGAAAAAGGATATCCTGAGCCTTATTTACGTGCATTAATTTTGGAAGAATTGTATGATTCAGAAGAATATATATTTTGTTCAACATGCAATGGTTATATCAGAAGCAAAAAGTTTCCAAGATTTAATATTAACAATTCAAATTTAAAGTTTCCTGTGATTCCTCCCGAATTTAAAGAACTCAATTTACCATGGAAGGGGAAATGATAGAAATTATGATAGTTGATAGTAAAAACAATCGCGGTAGATTTCAAGAATTTCTATTGCGCGATAGTACTATTACGAAAAAAAATGATAGATTTTTGATAGTAAGATTTTCTATCGCGGTAGAAATTCGATAGTTTTGGCTATCGAACTATCAGCTATCGCGATAGCACACTATCGCGCGATAGTACTATCATGGAAAAATTTGATAGATTTTTGATAGTAAGATTTTCTATCGCGGTAGAAATTCGATAGTTTTTGCTATCGAACTATCAGCTATCATGATAGTTTCTATCACAAGATAGTTGTTTTGAAATGATAGATGATAGTCAAATGATAGAAAGTTTATAAAGAAAGGTTTGCAGTACATATTAAATTTTTTTAAAAATAAAACACTTTTTTATCGCTTTATCAAACTTTATTTGTTTTTGTGAAAAAATGGTACGAAATTATTTTAAAATTAAAAATCGTGTTCGTTTATATTAGGAAAGATTTAGTTTAAGCATGAGTAATTTCTCAAAATTTTCACTCGAGAGATTTGGTCGATCAGATGAAGAGTATATGTTTTCCCTGGGGGGACGGACAGACCGTTATTGGTACTTAATTCAAATTAAGTACCAATAACGCGCACCACTTAAATTTGGTGCACATCTTTGATTTTCAAATAAAACCGTTAAACTGTAAGACTTCTAAATTTCTGTCTATATATGTTCATTGTTTATAAATTGTTTATTTTAAAAAAAAAACAAAATGGGAAAGAGTTTTATTCATTCTGTTCTGGAGGTGTCGGTACACAAAATCATTTTATGAAATTACGAAACAAAGAACTTTGTGATGATAGCATCTATAACTTGATTGAAACACTTGAAAATTTTGAAGACTTTTTTCCTATTGAATTAACATGGCGAACCGTTTTCAAAACAAGTATTGAGCACAACAGTTTTCTCTCAGCGTCAATCAAAATTATGGAAGTTGTTTCTGCAAAAATTACATGTGATAGATGTAAGTTAAAATTTTTGGAATATGAAAGAAATAATTCAGAAACATGGAGTTTGTCAATTGAGATGAGCAATTTTATTCTCATCAGAGATAGAGTCAATTGATACTTTAAAGTTTAGGGAAACATTTAAAGATGTTATTTTAACGCAAGTCGATTTAACTGTTGAACACTGCTTCTCTACAGTGAACACCATAATTTCAATTTTTCTTAAATTTCGTACTAAGCTTGAACTACATCAGCGTTTTCCACATAGACGCAATGCTTATGCATCAAAATGCAATTAAAAATAATGTACAAATTTTTTTAATTCTTCTAAGAATTTAATAAAGAAATTGAAAATAACGGTCGTTTTTCATTTGAATATTATTCTTGCAGTGTGCGCCTTCAGCACGCAAATCTTCGTAAAAATTTTATTTGAAAATTAACGTCTAAAAATTCTGTCCGTCCCCCCAGGATGTTTTCCACTAAAAAATTTAATATAGTAATATTTCTTTATACGATTATGACAAAAAAGTTTGTTTCTATATATGATTATTAATGCTTCAGTTGTTTTCCGTACTAAACTATTCAATTTTATCAAGTCAAATTCATACATTGTTCATTGTTGATCATCAAGTCATGTTAAAATTACATTTATTGAACAAATAAATCTGAAAAACTGAAAACAAATGTAATAAAAAGTTATTTAATTTGCATTGATTCGATCAATGCTAGAATATAAGTGCTTTAATCACGATGATCATCATTCATTTAGCTTATTAGCTCTTATTTCTGTTCTTCCAAATGGCTGTTAACAATGAGTACATCAGAATAATTTATAGCGAAATTCATAATGGAATGGATAAATGCTAAGCTAGAAAGTAAATCATATAGCATTTTAATTAAGGATTATAAAGAACTAATGAGTATTATTCCTTGTCAATCTAAAACGAAAAAAATACTGTTATTAAAAATTGGCATTTTGATTTTTTATGAGTGATCGAAAATAAAAACTCTTGTTGTGAGAAAATGAATAATGTTTTATTCAATTTTTTTACCTGCGATTATTAGATTTTGTGAACACTTTTCGGATAATATTACTTATTATAAGGTCAAGAAGATAATAAATAATATTCATATTAAATTTATAAAAAGAGTGATTTTTAAAAAATGTAAAACAATAATCAGACGACTGACAATGATTCAAATTTTACAATCTGTTAATTTAACGTTTACGCATTTTATATAGTAGATTCCAACGTTTTCTCAACTTTCATGTTTGTTTGTAACGGTGGAATTTTCATAATTTTCACTCACTTTCCGATAAGCTAGAACTTTGAATTTTTACACGCTGTTCAGAACTGGATGACAATGCATTTCTTTATACATTAAGTCATGATTTAAGCTGTATTTTAAAGAGTGCATGCAAAAATTAAAACGGCAAATTTCCATTCTTCGCTGTTGGTGGCGCTACAATATATGTTGCCAGACAAAAATGAAGTGTTGCGCAAAAAAAAATTATTTAGAAAAATTCGTTACAAAAACTTAAATCCAAAATTTAATAAACTTCATTGACTGTAATCAAAATTTTGCTATCAAATTCTCTATCGAAAATTATTTGAATTGATATAAAATCACCATGTGATAGAAGCTATCGCGATAGCAAATCAAGTGATAGTTTTTACTATCGAATTTCTACCGCGATAGAAAATCTTACCATCAAAAATCTATCAAATTTTTCCATGATAGTACTATCGCGCGATAGTGTGCTATCGCGATAGCTGATAGTTCGATAGCAAAAACTATCGAATTTCTACCGCGATAGAAAATCTTACTATCAAAAATCTATCAAATTTTTCCATGATAGTACTATCGCGCGATAGTGTGCTGTCGCGATAGCTGATAGTTCGATAGCAAAAACTATCGAATTTCTACCGCGATAGAAAAATCTATCAAAATTTCTATCAATTTAAATTTTTTTCAACTATCGCGATATTTCCCTCTCCTTGCAATTTACAAGGTTTAGAAGAAAGATGTGTGGCCGCAAGGATTCCTTTCATGAAATTAAGAGCTCTTGGATGCGATCGTCAGTTAGGTATCAAATCTGGTGTAGTTAACGTTCCTATTGATGTGAGAAAAACTATTGAATCCATTCCGGCACGACCTGACGATTGTGGAGTAATTGAACTTTCTTTGAAGCGTAAAACTGCCTATAAATCTCATTATATGAAAGAACGTGTTCGTCCTGGTGCTATTTGGAAAGCGGCACAATTGTTATGCAACACTGAATTGTATAAACAAGAAGGAATAACACTGAATCACACTTATGAATCTCAAGGTAATTTACATAATAAATATTTTATTTTAATTTCTAATCTGATTAATTTTTTAGACATGAATTTGCAACTTCCTGAATCTTCAGAGAATATTGAGTCTAATATCGAGACAAGTATCGTGCCAAATTCAGAATTACGACAAACTGATACTGAAGCCGTGCCATCAAATAATGACGAAGAAAATTATATTCAAGAAGAAACACTTCTTGATTCGAATGAAGGAATTAACTTTGCACCAGGTAAGTTGAATATTTAAGCTCGTGCCAATTTTGTCTAATCTCGTGCCAATTATACTTTATCTCGTGCCACTATAGGTGAAGGCCAAATACCTATTCCAATGTTTTTAGATAAATATTGCGAAGAATTAGCGTTCCCAACAATCTTTTTTGGAACGGCACGAAAGTCACAACCTACTGGAGTAAGATTGTCATATGAAGATATAGTTAAATCAGAATTACAAAGATATGATAGAAGAGCTTGCCGTGCCGACCATTTACTGTTCGTTCACAAAAAATCACAAATAAAACAACTGATGGGACAGATGAATATCGTGTTTCGCAAAACTTCACGAGAAGCAAATATTACAGCAGCTCAAGTTGCTAATAAGGACTATATCGATAATTCAATTTCTCAAGATCATGCTTATAAATTTATGGCATCAATAACTGGAACTCCGGCATATTGGGAGCAGCAGAAAAAAAAAGTACTTGGCATGGTAAGACAGTATGGAATCTTTACACTTTTCATCACATTGACTGCAGCTGAAACACATTGGAAGGAACTGCTTGTTATTCTAAAGAAAACTGTTGATATGGAAGACATCACTGAAGAAGCTGCTGGTGATTTAAGCTTTGAAGAAAAGGCACGACTGATTCGAACTGATCCAGTTACATGTGCACAATATTTTGATCATAGATTCAAAGAAGTTCGAAAGACATGGATAAATGTCGAAAATGGTCCGTTTGGCAAATATAAAATCATTCATTACTTTTATAGAATAGAGTTTCAACATCGTGGTTCTCCACATGTCCATATGGTTATTTGGATAGAAAATGCACCAATTTTCGTGCCATATGATGTAGAGTCAGAAGCAATAGTTGCAGAATTCACGGACCTTGTATCAACAACTGATAGTGATGATCCATTGATACAAGATTTCATTAAATATCAAATGCATAAATGTAGTCAAACATGTAAGAAAATGTCTCGAGGAAATGCTGGTTGTCGATTTGGTGCTCCATTTCGTCCGATGGACAAAACTCGTATTCTTTATCCATTTGATGATGATACCAGCAAGGAAATGACAAAAAAAATCCGTGATTTGAATAAAAAGATTCAAGATATGTTGAATGATAAGCCAGAAGAAATTGGCACGTTTGAAGAAATGCTTCACAAATTGGATTGTACGCTGGATTTGTACTTGCTGGCTACTCGTGCCAATTTAAAACATCCTACAATATTTATCAAGAGAGAGCCAAAGAACACAAGAGTAAATGTTTATAATAAACTGATTTTACCACTTATGCGCAGCAATATGGATATTCAGTTTGTGTTGGATCCATATTCAGGTATCGCTTACATTGTGGACTATGTAAATAAATCATCACGAGGTTTATCTAAACTTTTGAGAGAATGTGTCGAAGAAACAAAAAGAGGAAACAAGTCACTTAAGGAAACACTGAAAAGTCTTGCTCACATTCTATACAATTCTTCTGAAATTTCGGCACAAGAAGCAGCATGGTGTCGCTTGCGGTTACCAATGTGTAAATGCTCAGATTTGGTTGAATTTATAAACACAAGTCATTCATTAGTAAGTTTATTCATCGTGCCACATTATTTAACTATATTTCAATAAATCTCTTTCATTTCCAGAAACGAACACATATGTTGAAGTCAGCAAAAGAAATTAATAGACTGGCACAAATTGATCCAACAAATACAGATATATTTAAGAAAGGTTCCATTGAACATTATGCAAACCGACCGAATGAATTAGAGGAACTATGTCTTGCTGAATTCGTTGCTAATTATACATTCAACTGCAAAGCTGGCACGACTACCCATGAAGATGAAAACATTGAAGTCGACGCAGAAGTTGAACCAATTGAAGATAATAGTGTTCAGACAAATCAGAAGAAACTTAGACATTTCTTATTAAAGGACAACTCTGGCACGATCAAAGAGAGAAAAACTCCAAAGGTTATTCGGTACTGCAGATTTAGTATTGAGACAGATGAAGAAAATTTTATGCGTGAAATGTGCTTACTCTTTCTTCCTTGGAGAAATGAAAAACAAGACATTGAAGACAACGACTGTGCCAATTTGTATCTTCAAAATCGTCAAATAATTTCAGAAAATTATAGTAAATTTAATGCGATCGATCTTGACATTAATGATATTGTTCGAGACATTGAAGAAGAACGTCGACTTCAAGAACAAGCACAAGATGCCAATGACCCTGAAAACTTAAATCCAGAAGAAAATGCTGATTTCTTCAATGTTTACGAATTCGATGATAATGTTGTGCGTCCTGATCTTATGAATGAAATTGGTGAAGTATCTTTACAAGAACGTACATCAAAATATATCGTGCCAAACATTTATAGTGATGAAGAATATTTAAAGTTGTGTGATTCATTAAATTCAGAGCAAAGAGATTATCTCATGCATGTAATTAGTTGTTTCAAAGATGGAAATGAACTTCCAATTTATCATTTTATTTCTGGAGGTGCAGGAGTAGGAAAGACATGTTTAGTTCGTGCCTTATTTCAAAGTTTAATGAGAGTATTCAGAAGTTTACCTGGCACGGCGAAAAAAAATGAAATTGTTTTAGCAGCTTCCACTGGAATGGCAGCCCACAACATAGGTGGAATTACTACACATCAAGCGTTTCATTTGACTATTAGTCGTGGTAATAGTAGCAGTTTATTGAGTCCTGATATAGCAAACACAATGGCTGCCGACCTCCACGATTTGAAATTGATTATAATAGATGAAATATCTATGCTATCTTCAGAATTATTCTATCAAATAAGCTCACGACTCAAACAAATCTTTCGTACAAATCAAGAATTTGGCGGAAAATCAGTAATTGTCGTAGGAGACTTCAATCAATTGAGACCTGTTGGTGGCACGAGAACGTTTTTACCAAAAGATAGCAATTCTGCAAATTCAACATCAATATTAACTGAAAATCTTCAATGGAATCTTTTTAAACTGTACAAACTCACTAAAGTAATGAGACAACGGGACGATTTAAAGTTCGCTGAAGCTCTTAATAGAATTCCATCAGGCGAAACAACAGCTGAAGATATACAAATGTTTGATTCTCGCAGTTTTACAGAACAAACATTACCAAATGAAGCAAAGAAAGCTGTTAGGTTGATGCGTGCCAATCATACTGTTGATGTTTATAATATGAGCAAAGTTCGTGAATTGGAAACAACCGTGCCAGGCACATTGAAAATTATACATCGAGCAGAAGACAGATTTAGTGGTAATCTTAATGAACGGCAAAAAAATCAGGCACGACGTAGTATTGAAACTCTAAAGAAAGAAGATACACAAAATTTGCTTACTGAATTACAATTGGTGACAGGCATGAAATATATGATATCTAGTAACATTGATGTGCCAGATGGTCTCTTTAATGGTGCCACTGGAATATTAAAATTCATCGAAGTTGTTAATAATAGACTACAGGCTGTATATCTTGAAATGGAAGATAAAAATATTGGAAAAGCTGCTAGATTGAAGAGAAAAGCTCTCATGGAAAAAAATAAAATACAACTTAATTGGACACCAATTTTCAAAGTAAAAAAATCTTTTAATGTTTTACGAAAAGGAATTGTACAAGTAAGTTCATATATTTTAATTATTTGGATGTATTCTAATTTAATACTTTTATAGGTTACTCGTGAACAGTATCCTCTCATAATGGCAGAAGGAATTACGGTGCATAAGTCTCAGGGATTGAGTTTGCCAAGAGTCACAATCGATTTAGTATCATCTAATATGGAACGTGAAATGAAATATGTTGCCTTGTCTCGTGCCACATCGTTGAATGGACTATATTTATTGGGTAAATTCGTGCCACCTGATAGACCAAAAGCAAATGATCCAGTTAGAGTAGAAATGGAACGAATGCAAAATGAATGTCAGCTCGTGCCAAAGTTTAAAAAGTTGAGAGAAATTGGACCACATGAAATATCAATTATATCTCATAATGTACAGTCTCTTCGTAAACACCTTGGAACTATTTCATCTGATGATACATATTTAAGCAGCTACATTATATTGTGCCAAGAAACATGGGCCAATAATGGAATGAAATACGAGATTCCCGGATATACAGAAATAAATCGCAACAACTTCAGTGGTTCAGTATCAATTGCGCAAGGAACCATGATTTTCGTCAAAACAGATTTCATAAATTCAGTCGTGCCAACTCGTGCCAATAAATTTGAATCAGGAAAACATCATGTAGACATAACTTCGTGCGTTTTAGATCAATCAATTTTGATTTTAAACGTTTATCGTAATCCTGGATCTGGTGTTGCACTATTCAAAGAAGCGATAAATTTCTATCTGGATATGATTACAGAATATGATTGTGTACTTATGTTTGGAGATATGAATGAAGATCTCTCAAAAGATTCTGAATTGGAAAGGTATTTAATAAGTGTTGGTTTGAAACTTTTATCTGAACAAAAAAGCACTACTAATTTTGGCACGACATTAGATGCAGTGTTTACTAAATGTAATTTATTTACAGAAGTTAATATTTATGAAAGTTATTTTTCTTATCATAAACCGATTCTCGTGAAAATTTTCATGGATTAAATCGCAAAAATAAACAAAAACATTCTTGGCACGAAATACAAAAGTATGTATTTTATTTATTGTTTATGTTTACAGATTCAGTTTTCTTTCTTAATAATTTTTTCAACTGGTTCGATGCCAGAATCTTTAGAAGTCGAACCCAATTTAGTGGAGGATCGTTTTAAGGACTCCTTTTCAAAACCGTCCCATTCCTCTTGCGAAAAATTTGGCATTTCATCGTCAATTTCAGAATTTGAGTTTAAAGTGGCATTGGAATAATCTGTTAAATCGTTTTCACTGTTTTGAGATTGAGGCACGACTTCGACAGGACCAGAATTTTCGTTTGGCACGAAATCAATTGGAACAGAATTTGATGAATTTTCAACTGGCACTGAATTGCATAGTTTAGACATTTGTTGTTGTTTGTTTCTTAATCGAGAATAGTAAACTTCAAAAAGTTCGCTGGCACGACCAAGAATTTTGGCTAAAAATGTAAACATTTTATAAATTGATACTAATCAATCATATTATGTATTAATTACCATTGAACTCTGGAGATTTATGCCATTCATCAAGCATTTTCAAATAAAAACCACGTAAATCCTTGTTTATGTGCTCAAAGTTTTCACAAGCCATCCGTACCTGGAATTCTGCCTTATTTCCGACAATTTTAGCAAAAGCTTCTTTAGTATACTCTAAAATAATATATTTTCATAATATTTTACTAATTTATACTTCGTGCCAGCTTAATATAACTTACGTGGTTCTTGTTGAACTCTTTTTTCCATTATTAATTAAATTTTTCTTTTTTGCACAAATAAAGTTAAATTTTCAGGAAAAAGTGAGTTCAAAATTTAAGGGGGGTACAAAACTTTGATATTTGAAATTTCAAATGACAGATTACATAAATTTGGCACGACTTTATTAATTAACAGAAACTAAAAGCTTCATTACTGGCGACGGAATTTTTTCGCTTATATACTGACACACTGGAGACGTCATTCTTTTTACGAATGGACCACATTTTAAATAAACAGAATTATCTGGCATTATATTCTCCTTAAGCAGAAGCTCTTCTGGAATAAATCATTTACTTTTGAAAAATATTGATAAACTTTTACTATTGTAAATGCATTCGTTAACTAGAGTCTGATCTGTTGCGCTAAAAATTCTGCATCTAATCGCTGTTGATCATGGCAAATTATCTGATTAATTTCTGGTTTTTAGTAAATACAGTAGCGCTCAAAAGTAATCCGGACAAAACTTAAAATAAACATAACTTTTTGAATTGAGATGTTCAATAAGCTGAAATTTTTACATAGAAGTAGCATTTCATAAGTGATTTCTTGCTCGCAGTTAATTTCATTATAATGAATAATTCCCAAATAATAAATTAATTAGTCAAAATTCAGCACTCAAAAGTAACCGGAAAAAACGATTTA
>CM031381.1:31408270-31432203 GCA_018290095.1 Polypedilum vanderplanki | reverse complement strand
ATTAATATTTCATGCTCAATTCATAAAATACAAAAAAAACTGAACAATTTCGTGTCGTTCAGCTCAATGTTGTTACGAAGGTGCCTACGACCTACGTGCCTTCGTAGTTTACCTACGACTTCGCCTTCGAAGGCAATTGCCTACGCGAAGGCACTGCCTACGAAGGCGAAATTTTTTGCCTTCGTCTACGACTTTCGCCTACGAAGGCAAAAAACTACGCGAAGTCGTAGGCGAAAGTGCGAAATTTTCGTAGACCGTAGGCAACTTCGCGTAGTTTTTGCCTTCGTAGGCGAAAGTCGTAGGCGAAGGCAAAAAATTTAACCTTCGTAGGCAATGCCTACGCGAAGGCATTTGCCTTCGAAGGCAAATTCGTAGACGTAGGCACCTACGAATAACAACACTGGTTTTAAAAATAGGAAATTTTGTTTACAAAATTTATGAGAAAAATTTTCAAAATGTAAATAAACAAAAAAATCAAAACAAAAAATTTCAAATGTAAACAAATCAAAAATTCAAATATTATGAAAAATCGTTATATTCTCTCTATCAATTTAATCAAGAATTATTTATCTAGCAAAGTATCTTCAGCATAACTGAAACTCATCTCTGGGAAAAAATTTTCCTCATTATTTTTTCTCTTGATATTAAATTTCATCCTAATTGCATTTATTATGAAGATGAGATGGAAACAAATGTATGAAATGTACACATATGATCTTATATGTATAACAAAAAAAAAGATTTCTTTTTGTTCTTTCATCTTGATGGAAGTCTTTCTCTTGAATGACTCTTGAAAATAAATATTTATAATGCACTTCTAAAGAAAGCTTTCTCGCACTTTCTTACTTATACGCTCATATTCAACCCATCAAATCAACTTGAGTGCCTTTTTTGAGCTGTCTCTAACTTGCTTGCATTTCTTTTGTTTTCTTTTTTCTTGCTTGATAACTATTAAGATTAGAGTATGATGAGGGTATACATATATAAGAACAAAGAAATAATATTTGAAAGTTGACAGCTTTCCTTAATCACTCTCAAGATGGAAAATATTTTCAGTGTTTGCCTTTAAAAGAAGGGTAATTTGTGTAAGACAATGACAGTTTGTCACTAACATCTCTAACTTTCTTTCCATTGCTCTAGATTCTTGATTATTTATTTTATTATCCTGTTGCCCATACAAACAAAATCGTGCCAAAAAAGCAAGCTTTTCTTAATGCTGAAGCAAAAAAAGAAAGTTTAAAGTCATGACTTTGCAGTTTTAATCCCACAGTGGCATTTCAAAAATTATGACTTTTTTCCCATCTTTTATTCATTTATTTGCAAAAGTTGGAAAGAAAAAAAATTACAGATAAATCCTATTAAGTTCTCCATCCAACAATATCAACTTTATCAGCTTGCAGCAGCAAACGCAAACATGGCAGCAGCGGTGCAAAAAGTTTTGTGAAAAATAAAAAAAATATTAATTTTAAACAGAAAATTTGCTGTTGCTACCTCATTCTTTTTACTGTCAACAATATAATATAATTTAACCATACAAGGAAAGAATACATAAATAAAACTTTTCCCTTCCTTTTTTTACTCTTTATATCTTTTCAGTATCGCCGAGAAAAAGTTGAAAAAAAAAATGTTTGTGTTTCATTAAGCGACAATTTACCATGATTTAGTTCAAGTATTGAGGCAGTAAAAGTTTCCCCTTCAATTCTTCGTTCAATTTTTTATAAAATATAAAAACTGAGTTTGGCTTCTGTTGTTGTTGTTGTTTGTGCTTTAAAATAATATGAAAAAATAAACTTTTTTTTCGCACTTCGTGAATAAATTCAGCATTTATTTGTTTAAATACGGAAAAAATTGAATAAAAAAATCAACAAAGAGAGTACACGGCATTGAATATCAAACGAAAATTTTTATTAAAGCTTTTTATTTACTTTAAAAATAAAAGCATTTAATTCAATTGTTGTTTTATAGAATTAAAATTGAAAAAGTCAAATCAAAATGACTTTATGAAAAATCAAAAATTCTCTAAATCTCTTTATTATATTTACAAACCCCTTCCTAGCTATCTCATTTCTAAAGAAAAAGTATCGAAGACAAAAACAAAACATTAAACTTTTTCCCCTTCAACTTATAGCACTTTTCCTTCCGTACATACAAAAATATTGAGACGGAGAAAGAAAGGTTTTTGAAAGAAAAACAAAAACACAAATTTCTTTTTCATAAATAATGTATTTTTCAGTCTCATAACAAAAACATTCACGCCGTCACGTTTTCTATTGCTTTTCGACACTCTTTTTACCATTTTCATAGCATATGAGCCTTTAAGGGTATGGGATAAATTTAATTCGAAGAATGACATAATTTATGTGTGAATATGAGTTAGGATGAGATAAAAAAGGTGAACAGATGTGAGAAAAACATTCTGACCACTGGTTGTGATTTAATTTTAGCTTTCAACTGAAAATGAAAAGATTTAAAAAAAAATTAAAGCTGCATGTGAAATCATTAAAAAAATTTCGCAATAAGAGACAAAAAGTAAATATGGAAGTATGCATGAAGCTCTTAAGTACACATGTGTCTATGCTCTCTCGATTCACATAATGAAATTTTAAAATGAAAATTCAAGGAGTGGAAATTTTTAATAAACTTTTTCTTTAATGATTTTTATAACTTAAATTCCATCCCTAGATAGCAAAAGCAACAAACTGTGCTAAAATAACAGCATGTAGGGAAAGGAAGGTTCTTATGATAAACACAAAATTGCTCCATTAGTTGGAAGGAATTAAACGCGACATGCTACTTCCGCTGTTGATATTAATGCTTTAATTCTTTCATAAAACACATACATGCATAAACAGAGCAATGAAGAAGCGAGAGCATCAACAAATTAATACAGCAGTGCGAAAAATTTGTCATAAAGAAGCTCATTAGTGAGTATAAGAGTATCATGTTGATTAATAAGAAATGATATTGTCATATCTACGTGACTTAATATGACAAATTTTATATTTTTTAATAAACAGTTGTTGTTTATATTTGATAAAATAGAAGACATTATTTATTACCTAAATGAAATATTTTTATTATACTTTAAAAATAAATGAGCTCCTAAAATTATGACTTAATAATTATCGCAGTCGTGAGTTTTAAGCTACTTTCTGAAATGCTTTATAAAGAGAATTCATTTCCATTAGGTTTTCAGTTTATTCAATTTTGTTCATTGAAGTAGAAAAAGTTTGATTTTAAAGCAATGAAGTTTGTACTTTTATTGTTATCAATATTTTGTGTTTTAAAATTGACACATCAACAGCCTAATATTCCTACACCAGCACCAAATGCATCTGATGTTTTACGTTAGTGAAATTTTTTTCTTATAAAATCCAAGGCCAGAACATTTAAATATTTTGTTTTGATGCTTCTAATTTTCATACAAAAAAAGTGTCAGTCTTGAAAAAATTTCATGGAAACAAGGCTTGGACACTTAATTTTTAAATTAAATTTAATTAAGTGTCCCAGCCTTGCATGGAAATAAGAATTATTTAATTACAGCTAAACCAGATCCAGCAGTTGTAAATGATCAACCACAAATAATTATTAATCCTGTTCCACCGTTTAATCCAATCGATCCAATTTTACCACCTTTTACAATGCCATCGCCTGTTACTAAAACTCCTGTTCCAAAAAGTGAGTAGAATTAAAAATTTCGCAACTACACATTCAAAACTATTTTATTTTTTTAATTCAGCAAATTTTCTGTTGTTGCCTCAAATACAATTCGATGTGGAAAACCTTATACTGTATACATTCGAGGTTTTGACTTAAAAAATGAAGTTTCTGTCAAAATTGTGCTTGAATCAAGTGATGGTATTTATAAAGAAGAAAAATCTGCTATTTTAAAAGATCTCGTACCTAAGAGTAATTTGGATTTCAACGTAAGAAATTCATGAACTTTTTTCTAAATTTAGTTTTTATTATTTTTAAAAATTTACAGCCTGGATCATGGGACAATCATGCAGAAGCAGACAGTTATTCACTTACAGTAAGCTCAGGAGATTACAGTGAAACCAAAACAATAAATTATGAGAAAAAAGAAAATGCAATGTTTATTCAAACAAACAAAGCTATTTTCAAACCATCTGACATAATTAAATATCGAATTTTCTCGATTGATTCCGAATCAAATGCATATACTCCAAAAAGACCAGTCATCATAACATTGACAGATCCAAGAAATCATGAAATCGGAAAATTGGATAACATAACATTCATAAATGGAAAATTTGAAAGTGAATGGTTGTTGCCTAGCAAACCAATTTTAGGTACATGGAAATTGACAGTTCAATATGGCAAAAATTCTGAGGTAATTTGAAAGGAGATCATAAAATTTTTAACTTATTTCTTAAATTGCAGACCGTTGAAAAAAGACTGACTGTAGATGAATATGTCTTATCACTTTTCACTGCATCACTTTCAGTTCCATCACAAGTTTCTTATTCATCTTCACAATTTCCAATAACAATCAATGCAGAATATACTTTTAAGCAACCAATTAGTGGAACTGCAAGTATCACGATATTCAAAAATAATGGTGACATTTATACTAAAAACGTGATATGCAATTCAAAATCGACTACATTTTATGTGAACTTTGTCAAGGATTTGGGATACACGACAAGTAGTTATTACTACGCCTCAATTTCGTTAGTTTTTATTGATCCTAAAACTAACACAAAAGCAACTGATCAAGCTTCTGTTTCAATTGTTCCATATGCATACAATTTGCAATTCATCAATGAGAATATTTATAGACCTGGTCAAGTTTTGCCTTATACGCTTATTTCTAAAACTCTCGATGACAAGCCAGCACCTAATGTAAAAGTTTCAGTTCAGATTAATAATTATCAAACAACATTAATCACTGGAAAAGATGGAACAGTTAAAAGTAGTTATAAAACAAACGCATCAGATCCTTCATATTTGAGTATTTATGGAACATGTCCAACTTGTAATTCTGGCTATTCTTATGCTAATCCTATTGGTTTAAAACCAGCAGAAGGAATTTCATTGACTTTGATTACTCAAAAGTAAGTTTTATTATTAGATAAGCAGTATTCAGTTTGAATATTGCCAAATTCCTAAAAGAACCTTAAGAAACTTTTAAACGAAAATCAATTAGTAAAGAGTCGTAAAAAGACTACCGCCTTCCTAGAATATAAGAACCGGTTCTTATATTCGAATTAAAACATAAAATTTTGAAAAACCTGAAAATTTTCAAAACATCTTAAAAATTTTCAAAAAAACTGGTAAATATTAAAAATTACAAAGAAAAATTATCATTTTTTAGCCGTTTTTTCAAAAGTGGACCTTAAATTTGAAGGTCGTTCTATTCGAAGAAAATGTTAAATTTTCGGAAAAATTTTCAATTTTGGTCAATTCGAATACAAGTATCGGTCCTTATATTCGAGGGAAGACGGTAGACTTTAAAATTGTGTCACGACTCAAATAATTAACGACTACTGCATTAAACAATCATGACTTATTAATGAATTATTTTTCTAGTCCATCATACCGCAATAAAGTCTACATTCTTGCAACATCTGCTGAAAAAATCAGTGAATTCTACTACTTTGTAACATCAAAAGGAGTTTTACTTGAATCACGTAAAGTAAGCTGTTATGAAGATGGAAATCCAGACAATGACTTTAGGACTGTTGAGTTTGCAATTATGCCAAATTTTTCTTATGCACCAAATATGTATATTTATGCTTATTATTACAAGCCTAGTGATTTCAAGTTTCTAAATACCAATTTGTTTGTTTCTTTCAAACAAGAGTTGCCGAATACTGTACGTAGAAAATTCTTATGTTACAAATTTGTGTATATAAATTCTTAATAGGTCTTAAGACCAAATACTCATACATAAATTAAATTATGATATGTTTTATTTTCCAAAATTTTCAATTAACAATTTTTTCTACAGCTCAAAATAAATTTAAAAGGAGCAGATTCTACAGGAAATGTTGTTATAAAACCAGGCTCAAGTATAAGTATGTCAATTCAAAGTAAACCATTATCAGTTGTTTCTCTAGCTGCTGTTGATCAAAGGTACAATCTTTATACTTATCTAAAATGAAAAACGATAAAAGATTCATTGAATTTTACAGAGTTTTACAACTAGCAAGCACACAAAATTTTACATACAATGAAGTTTTCAGCAGTTTCAATCAATACGGTTCTTTAGGTCCTATTTTCTTTAATGCACCAGTACGCAAAGGATTTTTCAATTATGACTATTACAATGCTTATGTAAGTTTACTGTACTTATCATGAAATTTTATGAAATCAAAGTTAAAACATTCATTAACTGAATTGAATGATTAAATACTACAGATTCAGTTGAGTTAGTTCATAGAATCAAATTGAAATTATTCTAAAATTTTATTCCGATTAATTAAATTAAATTCTCTAGTTTTATTTTAAATTTTATGATTCTTTTTTAGTCAGCTGGTTTAGTCTTCCTCTCAAATATTCCTGTGCCACAATACGATTTTCCTCCTGGAATTTCTTTCGATCAATTAGCCGGTCAAGAAAATATTAAAAATAAATTTACAAATCCTTCACCGGGACCAGCAAGCAATATAAAAGTTCGAAAAGATTTCAGTGAAGTTTTCTTGTTTGAAGATGTTGCACTTGGTAAAACTACATCTAGTTTGACAATCAATAGACAAGTTCCTGATTCGATTACAAGTTATCTCATTTATGGTGTATCAATGAATGAAAAAGATGGTTTAGGTTTGCCTGTTAATCTTCCATCAGCCACAATATATCTTCCATTCTTCATTTCACTTGAATTACCTCCATCAGTAAAACGTGGTGAAACTTTAACTTTGAATATTCAAATTTTTAACTATTTGGGATCAACACAAACTGCAATTGCTTCTGTTGTAATTAATCCTATGTTTGAAGTTGTCAATGCATCAAATAATGGTTGGACTTCTTCAAAAGGGAAAATTTTTCAATCTTTCAAAGTTGCAAATGGCCAAGATTTCACAGCAAAACTTCTAATCAAACCCAAAAATATTGGAGTTTTGACACTCGACATTACTGCTCAGAGTTCTTCTGCTGGAGATGCAATTCAAAAATCTATTAGAGTAATTCCTGAAGGTATTTTTCGATCTATTACAACATCAGTTTTGATCGCAATTGATAAAAATAAAACTTCACCTGATCAAACATTAAAATGTGAACTTCCAGCATCGGCTTATGTCGACACTGCGGAAGTTTCAGCAACTGTAATTGGAGATATTTTAGGAAAAGCTTTGAATAATTTAGAAAATTTAATTATGATGCCTGGCGGATGCGGTGAACAAAATATGATTGGTTTTGTACCAGATTATGCAGTTTTGAATTATTTAAAAGTGACTGGTAAAATAACACCAACATTACAACAAAAATTAATTCAATATTTGACTTTTGGTTATCAAAATCAATTAAATTATCAAAGAAATGATGGAAGTTTTTCTGCATTTGGAAATAATGATCCAAATGGTTCAACATGGCTTTCTACATATGTTGCATGGTATTTCTATTTAGCTAGCAAATATATTTCAATTGATTCTATTATCATCGAAAAAGCTGTCAATTTTACAATTTCTCAACAAAATTCAGATGGTTCATTCAAAGAACCAGGTCGAGTAATTCACACAGATATGCAAGGAGGTGCAAGTAATGGAACAGCTTTGACTGCTTATATTGCAATTGCATTCACAAATTTAGTTGATTCTTATCCATATATAGCAGTAGCTGGTGACCTTGCAATTCAATATTTAGAGCAAAAGCTTCCATCAATCAGTGACACTTACACACTTGCAATTGTTGCTAATGCTTTAGATTTAGCTGCAAGTGCAAGTGCTCAAGCCGCTTATGACAGTTTTTATGCATTGAAAATTGAAACAGCAACACAAATTCATTGGTCTGTTCCTGCACCTGTTTCAAATAATTTCTATTATGCTCCAAGATCATTAGACATTGAAGTGACAGCATATGGATTAATTTTATTAGTTAATAGAAATATTGGATTAGGAACATCACTTAAAGCTGTCAATTTCCTCACTGAAAAAAGTAATTCCTTTGGAGGTTATTCTTCATCTCAAGATACAGTTGTTGCTTTAATTGCTTTGAGCACTTTTTCATTAAAATACACTTTAAGTCAAACAAGTGTAAATCTTAAATTAACACCAAATGCTGGAAATTCTTTCAATGCACAAGTCAATGGAACAAATTCTTTAATATTGCAAACTTTCCCATTAAATTCAGCCACACGTCAATTAATTGTTCATCCAAACAGTGAAAGCATTGGAGTTGCAGTTGTATCATTAATTTGCAATTTTTATGAAGATCCAACAAAAGTAATTCCAAGCTATAGTTTTACTTATAATTTTGATGGTTCTTGTCAATGGCGTCTTCAAATGGAAGTATGTGCATATCTCATTAATGGAAATTCATCAAATATGGCACTTATGGAAATTAAAATGCCATCAGGATATTATTACTATGATGCATGGTGGATAAATAATCAAAATTCTGATATAAGCAAAATTGAAACTTATGAAGATTACACAGTTGTCGATATTTATTTTAATAGTATTTCAAGCAAACGCACTTGTGTTACTTTTGGTGCTGGAAAATCTTATGATATTGTTGGTCTTAAACCAGGAACTATTGTCGTAAATGACTATTATGATACATGTAAGTTTATTGATATTTTAAATTTAAAAATTATAATAAATTTTTTTACAGCCAAACAAGGAAGTACATCATTTTCAATTCCAACTAATGTTCAGAATGTTGAATGCAAAATTATTAATTTTAATGTGTTTTAAGAAATATTTTATTCAAACCAAAAGATAAAAATTCTTTAAACTATCAAAAAATTGTAAAAATTTCTTCCAAAAACTTTGTTTTGGCTTTTAAAAGTTGAAACCTTTTATAAAATAATTTCCTGTTTATTTAATAAAGTTTGGGAGATATATTAAAATAAATATAATCAATTACTTTGACGTTTATTTAAAGAGAATTCTGAATAAAAAAACATATGTTGTTGTTTTCTTCTCATCTTCCTTATTGAATTCATTAAAAGTCTGTTTAAATTATTTCCATCAAACAAATTTATTTTCAGTATCTTTTTAAAGTTTGAGAGGATAAGAAATAAAAATTATGAGGCTGAAAATTATTTTTATATTAATGAATTTTGTCGCGTTGTCAACTCAGTTAAGATATTCGTTGCAGTCCGGTGAAATCATTCATACGTAAGGATTAAAACTAAATAAATGATCTTAGAATGAGATTTAAAATGAAAGATAAGGCAACATGAAGTTTTAAAGATTTCGAGTCGTTAATTCGTTTACCTTGAAAAAGTTCTAAAATTTTCCTACACGGAGAAAAAAACTTTATAACTGGCATAAAGTTTGCTCTCATAAAGCAATTTTATTAGGCATAAAAAGCATTTTATGACACTCAAAAAGCATTTCCCGTATAAACTTTTTATGCCTCATAAAACTTTTTTAACTCTTATAAATTTTTGCTTTTTTCTGGCATAAAGTCACTTTATGAGAGCAAACTTTATGCCAGTTGTAAAGTTTTTTTCTCAGTATATGTTAAACAATAACTCTTTTTATTTTCTTTCAAATGAATTTCTTTTCAAAATCAATAATCAAGATAATTTTTGAAAAAAAAAGAATCTAATCATATTAAATAAGTATCCATAATACAAAAATTTTTAATTTTTTATTTTTACAGAAAATTCAGTGTAATTACACCAAGAAATATTCGTCGATATCGTCCATTTAAAGTTTTTGTTCAAGCATATCATCCAGAAGATTCTTTTAATGTTAATATTACAATCAAATCTGGTAATCTAGATGACCAATTTATCATGACAAAGACTGTCAGTTTGTCTACAACACACGATAAAATTGATTTTGAATTTGATGTGAGTTTTAAAAAATTGTTCAATTTCTAATGAGTTTAAGAACAAGATATTCGAATTTTAAAATATTTTGATTGTTATCAACTTAGATCTATGGATTGTTTCACTTACATAGAAAATTAACACATTTAACCAACTGCCTACCTCGTGTAACCAAAAATACGTTATGAAATGCCTCTAACATGCTGCAACATACCAAAGGCATGTTATAATGTATTTTTGGTTACACGGGTAGGTTTCAATACTATAAAGTTTTATAAAGTAATCCAAATTTTCTTTATTTTACAACAATGTTAAAATAGAATTGTTTTAAAAATTAATTTAATTTATTTTTATTTATCAGACATCAAACTTACCAAAAGTATTTCGAAATCCAATAATAATAATTTCCTCTGGAATTTATATGGAAGAAAGAGAACTAACTTATCTCTGCAAAGAAAATACATTTTTTATTCAAACAAGTAAAGGAATTTATCAACCATCAGAGAAAGTTCAATTTAGAGTTTTCTCAATTGATTCGGAAGGAAATTCTTTCAATCCTACATATACAGTAGATCTTCAAATCATTGATCCAAGAAGAAATGAAATTATTAAGTTTCAAAATGTAACTTTTGAAAAAGGAAAATATGAAAAAGATTTTTTATTATCAAACAAACCAATTCTTGGTACATGGACATTGATAATAGAATGTAATAGTTATTTTACATACAAAACATTCAAAGTTGATGAATATATTTTACCATTATTCAGTGCTTCACTTTCTGTTCCATCCTTAGTTTCACATAGTGATAGTAAATTTCCTGTCACTATTAATGCAGAATATACTTTTGGAGAATCAGTAAATGGTATAGCAACAGTATCATTCAACTATGAAAATAGTCCAAAGACTAATATTAAAAATATCACATGCACAGCAGAATCAACAACTTTCGATGTCGATATTGCAAATGATTTGCTTAGTCTCAATAAAAGTGTTCAAAATTTTTACATTTCATTGATTTTTAATGATCCATTAACAAATACTCAAGCAATTGATAAAAAGAAAATTGCATTGGTTGACTACAAATATCTTTTAACTGCTGCTTATTCCGAAGCTTTTATTGCAAATAAACCTTACAATTTCACTTTTTATCTCAAAAATTTTGACGGCACACCAGGACCTAGTGGAATAAGAATTGAATATACTTTAAATGTATATTTTATTGATAGAAAAACAATTTTTATGCGAGATAAAAATTATTTGACTACAAATGCAGTTGGTGCAGCTTCTGGCACAATAGACTTTGGAGCAATCGATCAAGAAACTATTTTGTTTATTTCTGTAGCTTCAACATCTAATTTAAGTCGGATTGCGTCATTTGCAGCAACACGTGTTAGACCTGATGTAAAAGCTGCATTTGTACTTCAACTTTTGAATGAAAATATGTGAGTTATTTTTAGAACAATTTCCTTCATTTTTGGGACTCTTTTTATTCTTCTTTAATATTACTAATTTTCTCACATTAATTGCAAAATTTTCTTACAGACCATCATACACTGATGAAGTTCACATTAAAGCAAAAGTCAATGAAGATATTGACGCAATTAATTACTTTATTATTGCAAAAACTGTACTATTGCAATCAAACAAAATTGATTTCAAACCAAATCAAAGAGAAGTTGAATTTTCAATTCTTCCTGATTATAGATATACACCTGAAATGAGCATTTATGCTTATTACTTCAAATCTCAAAATAATGATTTTCAATCAACATCATTGGCTGTTAAATTCAAATCTGAATTACCAAACTATGTAAATTTACTAATTTTGAATTTCTAGCAAATTTAAATTGACATTTTTTATAGCTCACATTGAATATAGCAGGAGCTGATGATGCAAACAATAAACAAGCTAAACCCGGTGAAGAATTTACCTTAGTTATTGATTCAAAACCAGATTCATATGTTTATTTGTCAGCAATTGATCAAAGGTACAATTAAATTCAAAAGCTTGAAAAATTAAACAAAAATTTCTTTTTAGAGTTTTACTATTAGCTAAAGGGCACAACTTTTCAGAATCTGAAGTTTTAGAGTCTTTCACTACTTACGGAAGAGCATCTGGTTTTACTGGTAGAGATTATAGAGAAAATGCATATGGAACTGATTTGCATTTCTTTACAAATCTCAATAGAAGACCTTTTCAAATAAGTGAAGCATTTTCAAGACCTAGAGCAGCTTCAAAATCATCACAATCAGAGTCAGAGCCTAAAATTCGTAAAAATTTTGCTGAAACCTTTTTATGGGAAAATGTTTATATTGCAGAGTAAGTTGGAAAGTTTCATTCAAATTAATTAATTTAATTACTATCCTAAAATATCAAATTTTTGATTTAATTAATTCTAGTGGACCTGAAAATTTTGTCGCAACTGTTCCAGATTCTATCACAACTTATTTGATACAAGGTGTTTCAATGAATCAAAATGATGGAATTGGTTTGCAAAATAAAGAATGTTCTATTACACCATTTTTGGATTTCTTCATTTCCATGGATCTTCCTTTCTCAGTTAAGAGAGGTGAAACACTTGTGCAAGGTTTTACAGTTTTCAATTATTTGAGAGGAACTCAAAATGTAAGAATTACAATCAATAAAGACAGCAAATTTGATTTTATTAATCCTACTAAATATGGATGGTCAAGTGAGTATAAAACTTTAAAAATTAACAATTAGACAATTCAACTTAGTTAACTCTTTAATTTTAATCAAAATTCTTCCTTTCAGTAACAAATACAAATATTTTCAAAACAGTCAAATTTGATCCAAAAAAGAGTCTTCGATTTGAATTTGCAATCAGACCAAATACTCTTGGTTTTGTTAATATGGTTATTACTGCTAAAGGAACTTTAGCAGGTGATAAAATTGATAAAAAGTTGCGAGTTATACCTCAAGGAGTTCCACGATCTATAACATCATCTGTATTTTATGCTTTAAATGAACATCAAATACATGAAAAAGTTACTTTAAAATGTGAAATTCCATCAACAGCTTATTCTGACACAACTGAAATTTCATCAACTGTAGTTGGTGAAATTTTAGGAATAGTTTTGAATAATTTAGAAAGACTTATTCAATTTCCATGTGGTTGTGGTGAACAAACTTTGATAGGTTTTGTTCCTGATGTTGCTGTTTACATGTATTTGATAACAACAAATCGTCTTACTGAATCATTAAAAGTAAAACTCAATCAATTTCTTTTAGATGGATATCAAAATGAATTAAATTTCCAAAGAACTGATGGAAGTTTTTCAGCTTTTGGAAATTATGATCCAAGTGGATCAACATGGTTGACGTCTTATGCTATTTATTCATTTTATTTGGCAAAAAATTTCATTAATATTGACAAAAATGTCATCATAAAAGGATTGAATTTTATAATTTCTCAACAAAATGCAGATGGTTCGTTTAAAGAGCCAGGACAAATCATTCATAAAGACATGCAAAGTAATTCCGCTAATGGTATTGCAATGACTGCTTACATCACTATGGTTTTATCAACTTTAGCTCATGATTATCAAAATGCTGTTGCTTCTCGAGACCTTGCAATCAAATATTTGGAAAGTCATATTAATTCAACAACTGCAATTTATGATTTGAGCATTCTTGCTTATGCATTATCTTTATCTAATAGTTCACAATCTTTAAATGCTTTTACAAAATTCAGGGCATTGAGTACTGAAACTAGCACTGAAATATTTTGGAAAACACCAGCACCTGCAAATCCTAATCAATATTACACAGTTTTGACTCGATCAATTGATATTGAAGTGACTTCTTATGGATTATTAACATTCATTACTAGGAACATTGCTCTTAATTCGACTATTAAAATTTTAAAATATCTTATTTCAGCAAGTAATAATTATGGCGGATACAGTTCATCTCAAGACACTGTCACAGCACTTCTTGCCATTAGTTCTTTTGCCCAAGCATTCAAAATAAATGTTACAAATATTGATCTTACTTTAAAACCTAATGTTGGTTCAAGTTATCATGTAACTGTTAATAATCAAAATGCTTTGACTCTTCAAACAACTGTCCTTGATAGCCACACTCGACAACTTTCAATTGAATCAACTCAACAAAGTTCAGGAATTGCAATTATTTCACTTGTTTGCAATTTTTATGAAGATCCTACAATGATTAAACCTGATTTTCGTGTTAATGTAACAATAAGAAAATTATGTTCATCACTAATGTCTGCAGATATCTGTTTTAGTTATATACCAAATGGATTTTCAAATATGGCAATCATGGAAGTTCGTTTACCTTCAAGTTTTATTTACAAACCAAGTAACATGGATATGAGTGGTGAAGTTAGCAAAGTACAAAGTTTTGAATCAGGAACTATTATTGTTTATTATATCAATCGAATCACAAATGATGGAGGTTGTATTAATCTCAATGCATACAGAAATTGTCAAGTATTTGATATAAAACCGGGCACAATCAAGATTAATGATTATTATGATACTTGTAAGTTATTTTTGAATATTAAAAATTTTCTCAGAATTTTAAAATTCTTTTTTTATTTTTAGCCAAAGAAGGAAGTGCTTTGCTCAATGTCAAAATTGATGAAAACATTCCAAAATGTACTTTAATCCGTTAAAAGGATAAAAACATTCTCAGAAATGCTTAAAATGTTTTCTAAAATGAAAATTTATTTATATCGAAAAGATTCAAAATAAAAATTTGAAATTCAAAACCAAAACAAACAACAAATGAAATTTATTATTTCAATAAAAAAGCCTTTGCCATCAATAATCATGACACGCTTCAAGAATTAATGAATACAATAATCAGAGCAGAACGAGATAAACAGCAATCTCTACCTCTGAGCCATAATCAATCTTTTCAAAAAAAGAGAGAAACTCAATTAAACAAAAGCGTAATTTTATCGTCATTGTTTAGATTTCTTATCATTAAAATAAACCTTTCAGCGTACAGCTCATAATAATGAGAAATAACTCTTGATCCAATCAAAGTTTTTACTTATCTACCTAAATTTTAATGATCTTCAAATATAATAAGAATAAGAAGGTGAATTTAATGAGATCAAGATGATAACGATATCAAATTTAAAAAGAAAAAAGAAATTTGCCAACAGCAATATCGGATGTGAGAGAGAGAATCACCAACAATCAGATAAAAATAAAAAAATAAAGAAAAACTTTTTTCTCTTCCTTCCTTTTAACATCATAGAATGAAAAGTTTGTTCATGGATTGACCAGAATGATAACGCTTCACCAAGTTGAGTCTTTATCTTCTTCTCTCACTCTAAAGGTATCAAAATACTAACAAAAACTTCTTTGTGGCGAGGAAAAAAAGTTTTCTAATGAACCTGCTCGAATTTCACGAGCACACGTAATTTTTCTCATCTCTTTAATTTTTCCAACTCATTCCACTATTGTTTTTACCTCAGAAAAAGAAGAAGTTTTCCCTCTGGTTTCATCACAGATTATAAAGTTTTCTTTTTCACTCGCTTTTTCTAGTCTTTTGTTGTTGTTGGTTTTATGTGTCAAATTCTTGATCTTAAAGATTATTTCAAACTTTTTTTGCCTCGAGTAAAATAAATATTCATACAACGAGAACGAGAACGACAGAGTCAGGAAATTGAAGCGGAAATGAAAATAAATAAAAACAATTTTTATCCTTGAAGAATTTTTTAACTGCTTTGACACGAGGTATGGTATTTAAAGGTATTACACACATTGATAACTCAAGTGCCATCATCTTTACTTTTTGCATGTCTTGGAACATTAAATTTGATATGATGATGGAAAAAAGCGGCTCCCGCATGTGAAATTTATCATAAACGACATTTCTATTAACATCAACTGACATTTTTAAAGGCAAGCAAGCGAATGAATGGAAAATTACATTTTATATAATGGTGTATTTCTCCCGAAGGACTCATTGCATTACACTGTATTGTGTTGCTTCTAATAAAATCTGCAAGAAATAACATCAAAATTTAAGAATTATGATTTCCATAAAAAAAATTCATTCATCACCATTGTGGCCGTTGGTGTGCAAATGACGATAAAATGCTCCTGCCATAATGGATATCATAAATGTCCCTTCAAATATAAAATATTCTTTCAAAAAATCTCATCAATTTTGTTATTGTCTATTTTTGTTATTCATCAAATTTTCATTAAAATAAATCTCTTTTTAGAATTGTGAAATTTAATATGAATACAAAATTTGAAATTCTAATGTAAAATTTACTTCCATTTACTAACGTTGTATGATTCATGTCTGATATACAACACTCGTGAATAAAACTCTCACGTCTAATATGAATGCAACTTTTTTTCTCTCTCTTGCGAATTCTCATTGCAACGAGAACGAACTAGTTTTTGGAGTTTGAAATTTGATAGATGTATAGAATGAGTGATAGTAGAAATCAAGGCGAAGACTCTATGATTAATCGGCAATAATTGTTATTTTTCTGAAAAAACTCGAAAATAAAGTGATACTTTTATTTTATTCTATTCTTAGATGATTATATTCAATCAATTATTTCTCTTTCTTTGTAATTTATGTGGTTTAATAATGAAAATTATAAGCTTTTAAAAATCACTTTAAAATTTCATTTTAAATGTTTTTGTTTTGATTTCTTTGTTTATAAACATTGAAATGTAAACAAAACATTGAAAAATTTTAACAAAAAAATTCTTGATCAATTTAAAATTTCATTTACAAAATTTGACAATATTAAGGTCATAAATGACAAATAAATACTAATAACAATTTTAACGATAATTAAAGCTTTTTAATTGCTTTAGAAATTTATAATTTTTCGGATCATTAATGATTGATCTGAATTTTAATCAAAGTTTCTTAACCTTAAAAGATAGCGTAAAAAAATAGAATTCCACGAAGAATAATGAATAGAAAATTTGAAGAATCAATGAACTGATGCCGAAGCACTTTTTAAACAATTGTGAAAAATCATCTATAGAATTTCTAACTTAAATTTCTCATATGATTCATTTAAAATTTCTTTTCAATTAAATTGGCTTTTTATTCCATCATATATTGGCACTTCAGCACTAAACTACCACTTGAAATTTGCCTATTTACACTTCTATCTATCTCTCATCGTCATCATCGTGAGTATGATGAGAGTTAATTGCTCGTATGTATGAATACCTTATTCAATCATTCAATTTTCAAAAGGGAAACTAAAGCTATCATCTGTATACAATAGAAAATTTTATTTCACTTCCACCTTCATTCATGCAGGAAAATATAAATCTCTCTCTTATATACATGTATGTGAATGAAATGAAAATGTATTTATATGAAAAAGTACTTGCAGAAGCAGCAAATAAATACACTATGAAAAGTTCATAAATAATTCATTTGTCTCAAGTGTACTAAATGCATGAGAATCTATGGTTTCACTATAGTGAGATACAGAAAATGAATTTAACTATAAAATTGTTAAAATTACCATGATATATAATAAAAATTGCTTACAGAGAAACTTTCAAGTGTTGGAAAGTTTTTCAGGCAACACTTCTTCAACATCATCGTGTGTTGACATGAATGCAAAAAATATTAGAATAAGTATATCAATGTTTTATGAAAAAGTTCTTCTCCTACTTATGAATGCTTGTCGTCAGTTCCTGTGTCATATTTACTACTCAGCAAAAAATGCTCACATAAATTTTTGTCTAAAAACGACACAAAAAATTTCTTGCTTGTGAATTTTTTTAAAACTTGCAGCAGCATAGCTTGAAAGAGAGAAATGAGAAGAGTTGGCATTATTGATGTGAAGTGTCACTTTAAATTCTTGTTATTCCAAGTATACTACTGTTAGTCATTCATTCATTCATTTCAAGTTTCTTATTTAGATAAATGGATTTTTAAATAAAAGATGTGTTTGCTTACATGATCATGCAATACATTAAAAATAAAATAATAAATGACTTTTGGTATTTTTCTTTATTTCTTCTTCTTTGGTCAAAACAATTTCGATTAGAGTTTTTTAATTCAACTTTTTATCTCGTTTCAAAATCGATTAATCTTTTTTTGTTTCATTTTCAAATTTGTTTCAAAAAAATTATTATTTTTTTTCAATAAAGCTTAGTAAAATTTTCACCATAATCAACAATCATTGTTCTTTATCTTAATCGTATTGAAAGAGATTAAATGTAGGAGTATCTGATCAATCACTTCCTACACACAGAAAACCTACAAACAAAAATTTTATTCAGCTTACATCAAATTTCCATTAATTTAAAGACAAACAAAAACAGTAAATTAAACCAAAAAATATTTACCTCGTAATTCTATCTCTTTTTTATTAAAAACCTTAAAAAAATCTCAAAGAAATGAATCTTGACCTTGCTTACATATTTTAAAGATATACACATACTTTCATACTGTTGCTATTGCTCTTTATTTCAAAAGCTAAAATGAAAGATGAGAAAACACACAACAGTCAAAAAAGTAGAGAAGATAAGACTTTAAAGGAAAAAGAAAGAATCTCATTTTTCAACATTATAGAAACAACAAGAGAGAGAAAGAAAGAGGCAAAAAATTTATCATCATCTTTATCTTCATCATAATTAAAATGAAACCCAAGAAAAAAAATCATTTTGTGCTTCTTGTTTAATGTTCTTTTTAATTCACATAAAAAAAGATGAGAGCGATAGAGGAAACCTAAAAATATCTCTTAGTACTTTTTGAGACACAAAAAGGATAATGAATATATTTCTTTTTCTTCTTTTTCTCTTTTCTTTTTTATATGCATTAACAGATTTCTCTGTGTGCTATCTCTCATATATTTGTATTGTCACTTTCTTGCTGAGCATTCTATTGTGAAATATTCATGAACATGTAAAATATGCGTTTATATTTCTTCAAGATGAAAACACAATATGTTATACAATATGCGATGAATATTTTGATAAATTGATATGAAAATTTTTATTTTTAACGTATTTTTAAAATTTGAATTTATTTTTTTAAAAATAGGTTAAAATAAAAAAAGTTAAATTTTTTGTAATAAAAAATTTTAATAATAACAAGAATATAGACAAACAACAACATCACTATTTTGCTATCCTTTTATGAATTCTTACTTCAAGAGCTCATGTAAGAGAAGAACATAGTCAATATTTAATGCCTCTTTATTGCTAGCACTCGTGCACTCCATTTAGAGAGTGTGACAATGTTTATTACATCAGCTCGTGTTAACATTTGGCATAAGATGGCGGCACTCTGTCACTCTCATATTTCATCGATTTTCAATTAGGCACACAATGCATTCTTTCTCTCATGCACAAACATACACACTTAAGTTCTTCTTATTTCTTTCACTAGATTCGAAAAACAAAAAAGGAAAGAGAAATGTGATATTTTATCTTCAGTTACAAGGAAAAGCATTATTTCGTACGACACTAATGGCCTCAATGAATGATAATATGAAAAGGCAGCGGGTAAAGAAAAAGAGTGGGTGAAAGAGTGTCATTGTGCAGTACAATAAAATATCTCATTACATGATGGCAGTCGACATTCGAAGCATGTATCATTTTCAATTTTCTCTCCTCTTTGGTTTATTCATGGTAAAAATAGGAAATAATTAATGTGAATGTCTTTGATACAAATTAAAATCAGCATCGAGCACCAAGTCCATGCCAAAAAACAAAGTCATGTAAGCCAAGTTGTTTTTCTTAAAGAAAAATCACGTTCTTATAGTTTCAATGAAAGGGCAAAAAGTCTCTATCTTATACAATGATAAAGACACTTTCTTTTATGTCCATTTTACTTGTTTTCATGAACCCGTGTCAATAAATTTATTTTCCTGGTTTTATCTCACTTTAATGCTATAGCAATAGATATATGCTGAGGAAAAGAAATAATGTCAGTGTGATGAACTTATGGGTCTTGCGATTTTTCTTATATTTTATATTGAAAAAGGAAAGGAAAGATCAATTTAAATCAATAGCTTCATTGCAAATATACACATATTTATCTATTCATGCTGTGCTTGCTTACACTTGTATTTTTATATCAAATCTGACTTGGAATTTCCAATAAAATGAATATTTTTATAATTTCAACTCTTAGAAAAGAAGAAAACAAGAAAAACCTCAAAGCAAGGTGAGGATATCGTTTGAAATATTTTTTATTTTAATAGGACAGGCAGATTAGAATTGTTCATGTCATGATTTCTCCTTTTAGTTATTTTAAAAATTTTTAATTTTGTAAAAATTTATTTTTCAAATAGTTTTCGTATTTTTGTTTACATTTTATTGTTTGTAAATAAAAAATATAAACAAAATATTTTTAAAAATTAAGAAATCGTTTAAAAAAACTATATTTGATTATAAATTTTCTAGATGTAGCTATAATATAAAAGTAATAAGTTTAAAAAAAATAATAAAGAAACATAATTAAAAATTGTTTGAACTTCCAAAATCTCAAAAATTAGTCTAAATATCTATATCTCGTTTTCTTATCTTCTTAAACCTTGAAAACTGACCATTTTCAGAAACGACAGGGATTAAAATTAAGTATAAAAGATTCAATAAAATGTAACAGAATGAGAATTGTTATTGTAACCTTATTTTTGTGTGTGCGGTAATAAATTTTTGGATTATCAAAAAGAGAGAGAAAAACTTTAAGGCGATTATGAAAAAATTCGAATGTGTGTGTGGGATGAAGCTTTATTGTAGCATTTTGCAGATCATAGCTGAATATGATAGTTCAACTATCATATACACATAAATTATTCTTTATATGAAACATTATGACATTAATGGAATCAACAAACGTTCGCACATTTTCACGTGTGTAAATATTCATGAATTTTATGTGATATCAACCTCATGATTAATTCACCATACGCACATTCCTTTCGTTTATCACCGCATGACTCAACACGAAATCTCATATACACTTATTTATTTATCACAAGGCGGTCTTAATCGAACATATTATTATCGATTTTTATGCACAAAAAATTTTTTGTCATGATAAAAAACGCCTCTTAACATAAATTTCTGATATGAGACATATACCACACATAAATCACGATATGCAGGAAAGCGCCAATAGCTTGCTTCTTACTGGCACAATCGTTTAGCAAGAAGCATGTTAAAAAAGAATAAAATAAAATTTTTTCTTTTTTTATTTGAGATTTATGCTTACGATATTTTACTCATCGTAATATCATATCTTTGCTTTATGGTTTCTACCGTGTTTTGAGCATATATGCTTCAATACAATAAAAATGAAGACATATTTTAGAAATCGTGACAGATTTAGCTTTCAAAATGTCAAATCCTCTTCTATTTTTTGTCATCAAGAGTAAAACATATGAATGATTTTGTATTGTTAGAAATTTTCAAATTTATTTTCTATTCTAATAAAAATAGAAAATTTTACAAAACAAAAAGCAATTTTGCAATTTAAATAGTCAACTTTTCTATGTCTATTGAAAATTTAATTAAATTTATCCCATACAACTTTAGTCCTACATCAAACAATACAAAAATATTCTCTCGAATAAATTTTGTATCATTGGAAATGTTAGCTTTTTATGGAAATTGAATAAAAGCTTTCAGATTATCTTAATCCCATAGACATCAAGCTTCGTCTATTTTTATCTTATGCATTTGTGTCAAAATATGTTAGATAGGAAGAAAAAATAATTCTTTCACTTGATGCCTTTTTGTCAGTATTTATGAACGAACAGAATTGTTGTAGAAAAAGTCGAGTTTTCTATAAAGGATCACTTCAAGTCTATAGTGCTTCATTTTAAGTGAACAACGAATAAGATGAACAGAAGGAAAAAAAAGATGACATTAAATCTCAGCTGGAATATTATTTATTTTGTGTAATCCTATCAAAAGCACACCAACTGTGCTTTTTCTCCCCTCTTTACTCATTGCAGATCTCATTTCGCTTATCTAAATAATTTCTATCTTCATTCAGTTTGATGAACACACACTCGCAGCAGCAGCACAATTCATCATTTGAATTCGAGATGATATACACAAAGGAGGGTAAGAAGGGGAATAATTTCGCATTTTTTCATCTTCATCATAATCTTTCTTGCTGCTGCTGCCGCTCACATCAATGTTGGCATCTTTTTTTATATTTTTATTGTAAATAAAATTTTCATTTCTTTGCTGCGAAAGAAAAAAAAAGTTTTAATTTAACTACAATAAAAGCATGCTCTCTCGTACTTGCGTTAAACTTTCTCTCTCTTCTTTTTTTATTGCAAATATAAAGGAATTTCATTACTTAAAGCATACGCATTTATGTAACTTTCTCCCTCTTGACTCTCTCTTATGTTCTTCTTCTTCTTGTTCAAAGTTTAATCTGATTTCTTTCAGGTCAGTTATTTTCTGAAATTTCAATTTGTCTATATATAAAATGGCATTTATTCAAAGAGGATTCAAGATTTTCTTGACAGGTTTCTCTTCCTTTTTTATGCAATGCTCTTAAATAATTTTCAAATACTTTGTGCTAAATTCTTTTTTCAATTTTTCTAATTCCTTTATCTTTAAGTGTTTCGCTTTCAATTTCATTTCATATCAAAACATCTGTTTATCTGTTTTTGATGATCGAAAAGTTTTGTCAATTATCAATAATTCATACTTAAGAAATAATGTTTTGAATATCAATTAATGTATAAAGCTGCTTTCAAATTAACAAACTATTCATGAGTTTAGATAAATTTTTCTGCCAAAATCATATAAGTAAGTTGTTTGGGTCTGTAGCTCAGTTGGTAGAGCGTTTGCTTTGCATGTAAAAGGTCCCGATTTCGAGTATCGGCAGATCCAATGTTTCTTTTTTTGCTTTTTTTATGGAAAATATTCAATTTTTATCTGAAATTTATTTCATGATTTAATTGAAGAGTTCGTTGTCTTTTTTATTCATATTAAATTTCATTTCACTTATCTAATTTCCATCTTTTTTCTTTCATATCTTATCTCAAGATATCAAAAACATTTACAATCATTTTTATGGATTTTTGAGCAATTTAATTGATGTTTTAAAAATAATCAAAATTTTATTAGTAATATTTCAATCAGAGTTGTAAAGTAGCTACCTACTTTACCTACTTTTCATATAAAAATTTACTTTCTACTTTTATTTTATATGAAAAGTAGAACTACTTTTCCAACTCTGATTTCAATGTTAAAAAACAAGCATCTAAAATATTTTAAAATTCACAGCAATACTGATAGACTAACAAATTTGTTATCTTTCAAAAATTGAATTTGCATCAAATAAATTAAAACTAAATATCTAAAAAATTCACATCCATCAATTCATATTAAGATTTTGTTAAATATTCTTTCGTCAACGACCATATCACGTTGAAAACACCGGTTCTCGTCCGATCACCGAAGTTAAGCAACGTCGAGCGTAGTTAGTACTTAGATGGGTGACCGCTTGGGAACGCTACGTGTTGTTGATATTTCTTTTTTGCTAAATTTTCTTTTTGTCAATTTTAAAATATTTTTGGTTCATTTCTACAATTTTTAAATGATCATTTAGTCAAGGCCTAAGAACTCTTTTGATATTTTTTGTTATTTTTGATATTTTTTGATATTTTTGATTTTTTTGTTATTTTTGATATCGTGATTTTCTCTTTAATTAAAGACCATAAAAATTTTATTGATAGCTTAAAAGAAAGCTATGAGCATAAGAAATGAAAATCAGACAGGACTGTATAGTTTCTCCTTATCATTTTAGAACTGAAGTCATTTAAAAAAAGTCCATTTCTATCTTGATATCTTGATACGAAATATCAAAAAGAGTTCTCACGCCTTGCATTTAGTTGACTTGTAAATAAGAATATTTAAAAAAATTAAAAAACCGTTAAAAAATAAATTTAGCAAAAAAGAAATATCAACAACACGTAGCGTTCCCAAGCGGTCACC
>CM031381.1:31384363-31407771 GCA_018290095.1 Polypedilum vanderplanki | reverse complement strand
TGAAAGATTGCTTCGAATGTGAGATGAATTTTTATTAAAGTAAAAAGAATAAATTTTTGATATTTTTTCATCACGTGAAATTTATGATGAAATCCAGGGGGATCGGATTAACCGTTATAATTTTAAATTTCGATGACGCGCGTTTTCGATAATCATAAAAGACGTTACAAAAAATGTAATTTTTTGAAAATGACAAATTTTGTTTAAATACTCATTAAATTCAATAGTAATCACTCGATAATAATCCACTATGCTGTTATAATATAGTTTTTATCCGTAAATATTAATAAAATTAAAAAAATTTAGTGCTTTTTTTTTCAGAAGAATTTTTACTATTTTTGTAGTGAAACTCGCTCATTGAAATTTGAATTTAAAAAAATTCAACTGTCTATTTTTGTATCTGATTCTTCTAAGATGAAATATGAAGCAATAAATTGGCTTTTTCTATGAAGGTTTAAAATTTTAATGAAAATTCTGTCAAATTGAAATAATTTTTTTGTTTCATTTTTAGGAATTTTTATAAATTTTTAGACACTCAACTTCAACAATTCTTTATAAAACAAAATTAGCTCTAATATAATCTTTAAGTGAACTTTTATATATGGCATCAAAAAAATCAATAAATAAACATTCTCAACAGCATAAGCAGCCTTGAATCATCATTTATTTTCTCCTATCCCAAGCAACTTTCGATTATTTCTTTCGCTTTCGTCTTTTTCTCGCATTATCCATCAATCTATCCATTATTTCCCTTCTCTCTCATCATCATCATCCCTTTTACCCATTTCATTGCAATATGTTACAATAACAAAAAATAACTTTTTTTCTCGTCAATTTGCAGATCATTGTTGCTCAGTGAAAATAAAAACTATTAGTGTACCAAAAATTGTGGTGTTGGACTACAATTTAAATTTAAATGAAAACAATAAGAGACCAAATTTTTCGACAAACGCTTTCCTTTTGGACTGCGATTATGATGTGAATGACGAGGAGAATGGTTTGGTTATCAAATGGTTTCTAAATAACAACCTTGTTTATCAGTGGATACCGCCACGGGCACCAACTGCCTTGTCCATGTTTAAAAACCGCATTAAAAAAATTTCACTGTATCAGATGATCCTAACAAAAAATACCGCAGTGTGGCAGTGATGAAGCCATTAATGAATTTTTCGGGCGAATATTCATGCTCAGTTCAAACTTTTCATCTTCTGATAAAAAAATCATCCATTTGCAAATATTGTAAATTTATAATTTTAATTTTCAAAAATAAATTTTAAATTCTATATTTTCAACAGTGCCAGAATCACATTTTAAATTGACTTATCGTACGGACTTTGAGGATATGGTGCATATAAAATGTAGTGCTTTCAATGTTTTTTCCGGAACCAAATTATCGTTAAAGTATGTATTTCTTTTTACCTATTGCTTATATGATGAAGAAGAACAGTACATGATAAATAGAAATGGGAATTGATGCAACTAACAAACTAACTATCATCTAATTCCTCTTTTGTCTTGCTTGTTAGCTTGTGAAATTGATTTCATGCAGTGTTGAATACCATTGTTGATTTGATGTTATTTGTATACATGATGAAAGTCAGGGATTGAAATTTCTACTTAGATTTATTTTATAATGTACTTTTAATTCAGGAATATTTTCGATTTTGTTATTTTCAAAATTTTTTGTCAAACGTTTTTTTGTAATTAACTTTTGTTTACATTTCAACATAACAAATCAAGGAAAAACAACATAAAATGTAAACATTGACAAAAAAACGTAAACAACACATTTGAAAAATTTAATTTTTGACTCAAATACTTGATCAAATGCATTGATATTATATCATATTACTTCGCAATTAATTCTTTATCAAACTGGTATTAAGCGAAGTAAAAATAAAGGAAAATTTGTTAAAATTCAAATGCTACGCCATATTTTGTCTCATATGACATGTGGTTTCGTTGCGCCACATTGTCTATTGTTGTGTGACAAAAAAAAATGTCGCCCGAATGATGTTCGACTTGTAACGAACATGTGAAATTACATCCTTCATTTGACGTATTTTTCAAAATAAATCATTTATTTACAAATTTCAAAAAATTTCTTCCTCGACACATTTAAATAAAAAATCGTTTTCAAAAACCTGTCACAAAATTTCTTTATCCTATTTCACTTTTATTTAACACACAACTCGTTCTTCCGCTCTTTTTTCTTTTTTCCTGTTCTTCAATCACCCACAAACTCAACAGCAACACATTCACATTTGCTGATGCTACTATAACATTCATCACCGAAAATGTTGTCAACCAAACTCTTGTTTCTCTTCCTATCTGTCTACGTCTGTCTATCCTTTTATTTAATCGTTAAACAACAGAAATGTGTGTACAAGAATGAAATTTAAAGAGCAATAACAATGAACAGCACTATACATACACATGAGAGATAGATAAGGTTAGAGAGAGTATATGCAAATGAGCCAGACTTTTGAAAACAAAATTGCCGTAAATTGTCTCACATTTTGCATAAATTCAAGTCTATTATCTGCTGAGTGCATTCAAGTCCATTAGACGATGAATGTAAGAAAGTCATTTGGAGTGTATGTGTCTTTTGGGATTTCTGTACAATGAACTGTTCTTCTTCCTTCTTCTATTATTTCTATTTTGTTGTACAATAAAAAATTTAAATTTATTCTAGCATAAATAATGTAGCTCTAAAAAGTGATGTTCAAATAGTTAAGGATTCAAGAGACAACTTATTCGATGCTAAAGTGATTGCAAAATATCTAAAAATGCCCTAAAGTCAGAAACAATAATTAATTGTCAATTAACGATGCCTGGTACGAATTATTTCGAAAAACAGGAGACAGTTTATTATGGTGAGTCATTAATCTCAATTTTGCTTTTTTGAATATTAATTGATTTTTTATAATTAGAACAAGAACAACAAGAATAGATCAAGATTCAGATGAAGAGGGCGATTTTGCTTTATCACTAGAGACAGAGACTGGACTTTTAACTAATCCAAATCAGCATGGAAAAGGTAATTAAAATAATGACTTTTTATCAAAGTTGGAAAAGTAGATCTACTTTTCATATAAAATAAAAGTAGAAAGTATTTAAGAATTAAATTTTTCTAAACTCTAAAAATAACGAGATTTTAAAATTTAAATTTAAGAATTTCGTTAAAAAAATTAGTATTTGAAATTTTGAATTATATCATCAAATTAAACTGAAATTTCATTTAAAAAACTACAAGGCACGTTATTATTGATTTAAAATTTTTAAATTTAAAAAATCCGTTATTTTTATAAATTTATAAAAAAATTATTTGAAATTCTTTTCCTTTTTTATCATCCCAATTAAATCAAAATTTATCACTAAAATAACTTTTTACATCTTTTCTCTTTTTCTGCATTTTGCCAACTCAATGTGAATGGTGTCCAACAACATAACAAATAACAAACAGACCAAATGGCATCATCATCAAAGCCATTTACAATCATATTCTTCGAGTGTTACATGATACTCTTTTTCACAATTTTTGTCACAAAGCTTTGTTGAGATTGGATGTTTTTATTGCGGTATCATCATAAAAGCCACTCGACATTCGACAGTAACAACAACAACAAAAATAATGACAACTTTTATGTCACTAATGAAGGATTGAAAGTGACAATGAAAAAGAAAAATCAAGCATGGTGGAATTTTTGGCGGATGGCGCCTAAAAAATAAATTTAAAGTAAGAATAATAACAGGGGACTGCTGAAAATAAATATAAAAAATAAATTAGTTTGTAACTGAAAAAAGACACAAATTTTTGAAAATGAAGAATGTATAAATGTTTAGGAACATAGTTCTCTGCAGAAATTGTTTTTTTTTTGTTTATAACTTTAATTATTTGATGAATTTTTTAAGAAAAAAAAAATACAATAGTTAAATGGTGAATGGCATATTTAAGCTTCAATCTATTTTTATTTTCTGACATTTTTCTTCATTTCCAAAAAAAGGACAAAATGGATTGGAAGAAAGCGTAATAAAAAAAAAAACAAAAGAGTTCATAAATAAGTAAGCTGTAGTAGTGCTTTGTGGATGGGTAATAAAAAATACATTGGGAAATTGGATTTCTATGCTTAGTCGCGCATACATAGGATGGATGATGAGAAATAAATATTGAGAGGATTCGAAATGAAATTTTAGGACATAAAAAAGAGAAAAAAAAAAAACTAAAGAACTTTTGCTAAATAAGACACGGAAAGAAAGAAAATAAAAAATTTATTATGATTATGATGAAGAAATAAAAAAATTTTTTGACGAATATCGAGTGAAGAAAAAAGATTTTATTGAACTTTCTTTAATTTATAAAATTATTTGAGAAACGAAGTCTGAAGGTTAAAGAAAAGTTAAGATCAACAAACTCAGACATTTTTAAACCTTGAATGAATTTTTTTTTAAGATTTGTTTAATTTTATTTTCTGGGTTGAGCAATTGAAAAATGACTGAAAAATTTATTTTTTAATAATTTTTAATATTTTTAAAAATTAAATACACTTTTATTTTCGAAATCTTCTAGGCAATTTTCGAAAAATTCGAAAGAAATTTTCTTTTGTTTACATTTAAATTTTTGTTAAAAAAATGAGTACGTTCAGAAAATTAAAAAAAATTCAGTTCTGACTACGTTTAAAAAATTTATATAAAAGTTACAAATCTGTGTTTACACACATCAGAAGCTCAATGAATCTTAAACCTTGAAAATTGTTTTGTTTGACTTTATGAACATCATTCGAGGAAAGGAAAATTCTTAAAGTAACAAGAAAATTCAATAAAATCTCCTTTTTTCCATTGATAAAAATTCAAAAAAGATAAATAGAAAGAAATTCGGTGATATTTTTCAACAAAAAGATAAAAAAAAATTACAAAAAAAGAAGAGAGGCAGTAAGTAAGTAAAGCTGGTCAAACAGTAAAAAAAAATATTATTGACAGTAAAAAATGTGTTTAGATTCCTATATGAAGAATGATAAGTGTTATTTGCTGTATTTTAGTGACTTAAGGTAAAAATGAAGATAAAAACGAAGAAAATGAAGATTATACAGACACAATAAGGATGAAATAAATTTTTAAATAAATTTACAGATGAAAAAATGTCCCTTGTCTCATTTTATTAAATTCTCTCTTTCATTTCAGCTACAAATTCTTTAAATTCCATCTGACAATGTCGAAAGGCATTTTTTTTTTTTTTGAAAAAATTCCATTGACATTGTAGTCATGGCTACTGTGTTTTGCTCTTTATTGAGGCAGCAACAAACAGCAACTCTGACATGGGTCGTTTGACAATGGAGCATTTGTCAATTGTGAATTAAGCTCGCTACTGCTTGTTGGATTTTTTTTGCTTTCACTCGGCATAATTAAAACATAAATTATGTTCTTCCTTCTGCCATTTTAAATCTCACACTCACAATGACATTTCCGTGATTATTTCAAAGAGTGAGAGAAAAAATTTCATCTACAAATTGCTCTTATGTGCTCGACAACAATAAAGAATGCATTTCTATTGCTGCTGCTGCATATGAATGCTCAAACAACTTGCACTAAATGATGTTTGTGTTTATGAAACACTAGAGAAAAGTGTCATTTTAAATGTAAGAGTTTATTGTTGTTTGAGGTGTGAAATTTTACTTTATTGTAACACAAGGTCTGCGAACTTTTTGATTTCTATATGAACCAAAATATGGTTTTTTTAAAGAGAATTTCCATTGCGGAATTTGTAAATGCAGCTAGTTTTTGTTTTAAATTCACTTTTAACTATTCATTTAAGCATAACAGATTTAAGAATTGAGTTAAAAAAAATTTAGAAAGATTTCGAAATAACTTCAATCGTCCATAAAAAATTCAAAATTTCGCGCCAAAAATATGTAAACAAACAAAAATTTAGAAAATTTAGAAAAATCCTTTTAAATCATTGTAATAATTTATTAGACTCAATTTAACTCCAAAAACAATTAATAAAGGCAAGAAACAACTAATAATTCCAATCATTTTTAGGACTGATTTTTAAAGTTTCTTGCATAAACCAGAAGAAATCAAAATAAAACCTGAAAAGGCACAAGTTCTCAGGTCTTGATGTAACACATTGTGTAATTTTCCTTCATTTTCAAATGGTTTTCATTATGAAAATGAACTTTCAAATTAAAGAAAAGCTAAAGAAATTTTTTGATGATAGAAATTTGCAGCATTGATTGAATCAATTTTTTACGTTTACTCAATATTCATTAAAAATTTCTTCTTTGTTTTTTTAATTTAGAAATTTTCAGGATTTTACCTTCATAAAATGTTCTTTAAAGTTAAACTCATAAAAATTCTACGAGTGAAATTTCGACCCATTTCAATAAACTTCCGACATAACTGTCTGTACGATTATTCAAGGTCAAATTGCATCTTAAGACTTTTCCTTTCATTACTTTAGAATTCTTCCTTTCATCATCATCTGTTGCGAGACCATCTCCTTCCATTTTGTTCACTCATTGTTGAAAAAAAGGTTCTAAAAATCCAGTTGGGTTTCATAATCATAATCCTCATAACAAAAAGGCTTCACTGCGATTGAGACCATTAGTATAACAAAGGTTCGTCAGATTGAATAACAAGCACGAGCTCCATAAGCTGATTGTGAAATTTCAATTTTTAATTAAACATTATGCGCGAAAACACGAGTTCTTTTTTGTGTACATTTTATATGAATTTAAATAAAGTCAAGTATGGGGAAAAAATCAGGTAATTGGTTATGATGAAAAACTCTTTCTATATGGTTATTATTGCTGTTATATATGCGTCATTTGATGGTTTGTAATAAAAAAAAATTTATATTCACGATTAAACCTCATAATTTGAATATTCATTAAATTTTTATGCCTCACCTGTTTGCCTGATTATTCCACAATGGAACAAAAATTTAACTTTTGAAGTGAGATTGTTGAGAAAAAATTTTCAACTCCTCTAAATTTAATTGAGTTTTTACATCGTGATGTGGGTGAAATATGATTAAAATTCTGAGTGCTCGTTGTTGAAGAAATTTTTAAGTACAATGAACTTTATGAATAATTGAAAATAAAGATGAGGTGAATTTTAATGAGTTTACTAGGTAGGAATTTTTAATTGGGTCAGATGAGAATAAAATTTTTTGCAATTATTAAAAAATCAAGAGGAAAATCACTTGAACAATGAAAATTGCTTTGTTGTTTGTTGTTTGCATAAAAATTTTTAGAAACAACATAAAAATGTAAACAACACATTTGAAAAATTTAGAAAACTTTTTTTTTGAGTTAAATACTTGATCAAAAATATTGATATTTATATCAAAATACCTGAAATTCAATTTTTATCAAACTGTTATTAAGCAAAATGAAAATGAATTAAAAATTAATAAAATTTAAATGTCACACGATATTTTTTGTCTCATGTGACATGTGGTTTTTATTGCCTTTGTTGCACGACATTATCCATTGATGCGCGACAAAAAATGTCGCCCTATGCCATGAATGATTTTTTTTGTGAAAAATTTATCTTAAAACCTTAAAAACTCATACAAAAAGTTAATCAATATCCCAAAATAATATTTTTCCCTCGCCAACAAAATAATTTTTCTTTTTCCTGTTATCTTTTATGTCTTATGAGTCATTTATTGAAAAAAACTTTGGTGTAAAAATATTGATAAGGAATACAAGGCAAGAAAAGATTCATTTTTATGCGCAAAAACACCTTTCGTGTGATGTCGTAAATCAAATGTCGTTTTTCTTTTAGCTTGTGCATTTTCACATGTTGAAGTTTGTTTCCTTGAAGCAATGATAAGCGATTAAATTTTATGTGAGTCATAAAAAGTGCTGGAAATTTTTAAAGTGTCTGGTTTAAACCCTCTTTTTCTTGATGTTGGTTGTTTTACAGCATCATACAATAAATGTAAAAGTGTAGACATCAAAAATAGAAAGTTTATTTTATCGATAAAATAGTTTTCTTAAAAATAGTCCCAAAATAGTTACAATTTTTCTCAATGTGTTTTGTGAAAAAGGTAAAAATAGTAGTAATGAAGAACTTGATGACATTAGTCCCTAAAGTAATATCATAACAATTTTTTTCATTGTTTCATAAGAATATACTATTCTTAAAAAAGAATTTTCTTCACTTTGACTGACTGGCTGAAGAAAAATTAATATTTTTCAAATTTTTCTTTTAGTATCAATTTACAAAAATAAAATTTATCAACACATATTTCTATTTTAAATGTAGAGTTCAGCACTTGCATGCACACAAGTCAAGTATGACTTACTTTTCAACATTGACTAGTATGCGTATAGTAACTTGACTATTTATATGCAAGTTGACTTACATAAAAATATCTCTAATTCATTCAGTTTTGATTCCATTCGGTTGAAATTATGCAAAATGCTTATGAAAATCACACTTAAAACTACAAAATTTCGACCAAATTTAATAAAGTTTGAATGAATTAGTGTCATTTTTATGTAAGTCAACTTGCATGTATATAGTCAAGTAACTTGACTCAAGTTACAATTCATGCAAGTGCTGAACTACATATATGAAAATTCATATCAACCTTTTTATTATCATTTTATTTCTTAAGATTACAAAACAATATCATAAGACAATAATTTTTAATGACCCATTAAAACTTCATACCAAAAAAAAGAGTCAACAACAAAATAGCAATGAACATTAAACAACAATTTCGAATTTTTCGCATGTGGAGAGAAAAGTTTCATTTACAGATAATTAGATAAAATCTTAATTGAAAACTTTTTTTTATTATCCTTTGCTCTCTCAACCAATTTTCATTATCTCTCGAGCAATGAAGCGATTTTTATTGAGAGACAGATTCGATTAAATTAATGTCTTTTATATTCTGTGCGTGTGTACAAAAATTTTATCATTTAAAGAACGACAAAATTGTGAATGTCATCTGTCATAAAATTGAAAAACACCTTAGTAAGAGAAAAACAATGAAATTAATTAGAGGTCAGTAAAATTTATTTATTCGAACCTTTTTCTCGGCTGTGATTAATTTTAATCTCGTTGACCTTCTTCTCCATGTTTGTTTGCCTAAGGATAACACGAGATTTATCTCGGTATAGGTTTTGCCATTTTAATTAGAAAATTTATCTTTTTATAGCTTAGATAATGAAATTGATTATTTTAGTTAGTGATTGAGTCAATAAATTTAATTGACAGCATTGAATGACGTCATTTGAAAAATTTTTATGCTTCAAGTCAAGAAAAATTCATCTAAAAATTTTTATCACCTGAAAGAGAGGAATTTTGTTGTCAATCTTTCGCTTTCATGAAAGTCTGGTAAAACTTTTTTAATTAAAAATTGAATGAGATAAATTTTTGTTCATTCATCTTTGCTTTATGTTAGCTTCTAATTTACTGGAATTAAATTTTTTGAGACTACGAAATTTTTAAGAGAAAATATTTTGTAAACTTTTGAAAGAATTTAGAATTTTTTATAGTTTTTGCTATGTATTAGATGAAAATTCCAAAACAATTTGAAAATCTAATAAAATTTTTAATGAAACAAATTTAAAAAATATAACCGTTTTTTTTTGTTTAATGTTTGAAATTTTTTTATAAATTTAATAAATTTCTTTTATAAAATTCATTTTCAGATTCTTAAAATTTTTAATGAAATCAAACATTTTAACATTTTTAAAAAAAATTTAACGTATTTTTTAAATAATTTAGTAAGTTCCTTGTAATAAAATTCATTTTCAGAAAAATGAAATGTAATATTATATTTGAATTTTTCAAAAATTTACATTTTAAAAAAGTTTTTGAAATTTTAAATACAAAAAAACCGTTAAAAATTGTTCATTTAAGCACACGAGTAAAAAAAAGTATTAAATCGAGTAATTAATGTAAAAAGAGTAAAGAAATGTAAAAGTTCATCAAAAAAGAGTTCAGTAAAATTAATGATGGAAATTAATTCAGATTCATGTTCGATTATGCGTAAAACATGTGTTCATTAATTACCGATTAGTCTTTAATACTTTAATTACACATTCAATCTCACTTAATGGTTTTTAAAATAAATTAAAAATTGTAGCTTTCAATAGGAATATATACCTGTTATAATTACATAATTCCATCATTATTAAAACAACTGTAAGCTCAAAATATTAATTGGAAAATTCCTCAAATAAATGAATGCATCAGCCTTTTATAATAATAATCGCATTCATTTTTTTATAAGCTTCATTAAAAAAACTTTTTCAATAAATTTCAATTAAATTTTAAATAATAAAAGTGAATTTTTTAATTAAATTATCATAAATTGCAAAAATTCTTATATGAAAAATATTTGAGAAAAGTTTTATTAGTTTACAGTTAGGAAAAGAATCTCAAATAAATTTCATGTGCTGCAGTGCATAAAGTTAATTAAAAAGAGTAAAATAAAGTTTTTCGCCTACAAGTACAAAAGTTTTAGAAGGTTTCATTACAAAAATTCTGTAGAGAAAAAAATACTCATTTCAATGGATTCACATTTGAACTTAATAAAAAAAATTCTTGTGCAACACTTTAATTACAAAATAAAACTTTTTTGTTAGCAATAACAGTAACTATGGTGAAAAAATTTAAAAAAATCTTTTATTGTTATTTTTTATTAAAATTCATCCAATTAAAATTTTACACATCAATTGATTACTTCAATAAAATTTGTGACACAAAAAACTTTAATGAGACAGCTTTGAAATTTAAATTTTAATGAGTTTTAAAAATGTAAACATTTATGAATATTAAAAACTAAAATTTATTTTTCTTATCAAAAATGCATTATTCTAAAAATTTCTTATATCTTTCCAAAAAAAGAAAACAATAAAGCAATTGAAACTAGGAAATTATCGATAATTACTTTTTTATCCTTGAACAAAAATAAAAGCAATGAAAACCTTTGTGATGTTAATCAACTTTATAGTCAGTTCAATTGCTTTTGGGCTAAAATCACTAAATTGGAAATCGGTCAATTATTGGAAACTGTGCTTTCTAGAAACTTAGTAATAGCTAGGAAAGCAGTGTTACAATATTAATAAAGTTTTTCTTGAAAAGTGCTAGAAACCTGGAGGCCCAAATGCAAAGATTATCGTTATTTTGTGTTCAGAAATTTTGAATATTTTTGAACGTACTTTAAAATACAAAATGGAGTTTTGGAAAATTCATAAAATTGATGTTAACTCATTCTTAATGTCATTTTAGTACTTGATAAAGTTAAATGAAATGCAACCAAAGGATTTTTGTTGAAAATTGACAATGTTTTTTGTGAAATTTCATTTAATATTTTTAACGTATTTTTCAATTTAAGATACTAAAAATTGCGCATCAATTCAAAATAAGAAATCTAACGGTCTTTTTGAGTCCAGACCTTAATATATTTCCATTTTGGAAAAATTTAATTAAAAATATTGATTATTGTCATAGGCAACATATTTCAAATAAACAAAAGAAAATTTTATTTGAACTTTTTGAGTTCCTTTTAAAATTTAAATAACAAAGTTTCTAAATAAAATTTCAAAAATGTTAAAAATGTTTGGTGTAATGAAAGTTGTTTTAATCAATTTGTTAATATTATTTACAAGTTGTGAAGAAGATTCTTCAAATAAGAATACAAAATACAAAGTTTTTGAAACAATTTTTAATGATCGAACTCAATCGATTTCAAAGGCAATTTCTGACGTTATTCATGAGTTTTACATCGCACAAAATCTTACATTTGAATTTATCATTTATGGTGAAAAATCAAATCATCTTAATGACGTCATCAATGGAATCAAAAATCAAAATTTTTCAACAACTATCAAACATATTTCAAAAATCGATGACTGGAATCATGAAATGAGAAAATCTGCAATAATTTTTGTTAAATCTAAATCTGATTTTATTAAGTTACATGAAAAATCAAAAACTACACTCACTGATTTGATGCACTTAAACACGTCAACACAAGAACGTCTAAAATTTTTTATTTACGTTGAGGAAATTAAAAATTTTAAGAACATCAACGGTTTGATTGATTCAAAAGTTGATTTAAGACTCCAACTGATATGAGATTTTTTGAATTTTTCATTACTGCTAATGATCTTTTTGTGAATTTGACTGCAAATTTGCTTTATTCAGAAGAACATTGTGAAAATTTTAAGCAAAAACTCTTGAATATTTTTGATCAGAATTCCCAAAAATGGCTTCAAAAATTACAAAATTTTGATCATTTTGATAATTTTCATGGTTGTTTATTAAAATTTTATACAATGTTTAGTTATTATCTTTATTTTGAAACTGTTAAAAATAATAGAATTGAAAATAATCTTGAAATTTCAACGGAAACTTCTAAATCTTTAAATTTAACTGGAATAAATTTTCACATTGTTCAATTTTTATCCCAAAAGCTTAATTTTAAATTAAAATTTTTATTTGATGATGAAATTTCAGAAGATACAACAGATTATTTTTATATGGCTGTTGTAGTTTTGAATTATGGAAAAAAAACGGACTTATTTCATTATTTACAGCCTATTTTTCATGACAATTATTATTTTGTTGTAGCACAAAATGATTTGTATACAAATTATGAAAAAATGTTGTTTCCTTTTGATACAACAACTTGGATTTTAATTTTATTCACTTATGGACTCACTTTTGGAATTATTTTTGGACTTCAGTATTCGCCAAAATGGATCCAAAATGCATTTTTCGGCAAAGGTAAAATTTTCAATTTGATTTTTACTTCGGTGCCAAAGTTTTTATTTGTCCTTATTGAAAAACTTGTCGTTTTTTGCGTTTTTCTTTAAAATTTTACATTAAAATATATAAAAATGTGATATTGAAATCATTATCTCTGAATTCTACATTAAATAAGACAACTCGCAACAAAATATAACGCTCCTAGCCCTAATTATGACCTTAAAACTGCGATGGTCTGCATGTATGAATACAAACACAATTCAGATCATAATTTCCACCTTTTTGCAGAAATGTTTGTAAATTCGTAATCAGCAACCCAAAGTTGAGACTATATCAACTTTTGATAAAAATCAGACTAAGCTTTCAAAAGTTATGGCCATTTTTTTGAATAAATAAGAAAATTAGTTCAAATTTTCACAGTTAGGCGCTGCAATTACATTTTGTCGCATGTGACAAGAAAATCGTTGCGCAACAAATTTTTTAAAAGTGTCGTTATTTTAATTTTTTATAGAGGCACCGAAGTATTCTTGAAAACTTCTGAAAAAAACTAAATAAGGTTCAAAAATTTGTGAAATAAAATATTCAATTTAGCCACTCAGTTTCATACAAATTTGACTGACTTGCTAACTCTGAATTTTGCTTACTTTAAAGTTTACAAATTCTTTATGTTGTAGACAATAAACAACCTGGCTACAATGCTCTAGGAGCTTTTTTTGGTGTTTCATTATTCGGATTACCACGAGAATCTATGAGTCGATATATTCTAATTATCTACATTTGGTTTTGTTTGATGATTCGAACTTGCTGGCAATCTATGATGTTTGAGTTTATGACAAGTGATATGAGAAAACCTTTGCCAGAAACACTTGATGATTTGAGAGAATTAAATTATACAATCATAATACACGACTCAATATTTTACACTACAACTTCAGTCTTACAGGAATTGCTTAATGGAAGAGAAAGGTTAGTGATTCAAAAATTTTTCATACTCAAAATTAAAAAGAATTTTTCAGTCCAAAAGTTATTACACTTTTTTACAATGATGCTGGTCGTTATGATCCAGAATTTTTGGTGTTTTACAATCATTCGTTAAAAGAAAAAGCAACTCCAAAATTTGCATTTTTAGTTGAAGCTGAAGTAAATAATGTAATTGAAAATTGTTATGACAAAAGTTTGCCTGTAATGAAAAATGAGAAAATTTCTAAATCATCTGGATATTTTATGCCGAAAAATCACATGCTTTTGCTTCATATGAAAAAACTTTTTGATGAATTAATTCCAACTGGAATTTTGGAACATTTGCATCAATATGGGGTTTGGTTTATTAATAGACCAACTTACAAAGATCCTGGTGATCCAAGAAAAATTTTATCACTAAATGATCTTAAGTTTGGTTTTGTAATGTTTATTGCTGCTTTGTTTGTTTCTACTATTGTTTTTATTTATGAACTTCATGCTTTGTTTCTGAAAAACATTTTAAAAAATTGATTGGTTTGTATCAATTTATTAGAGTTTTAAAAGAAAGATTAAAAGTTTATCATGATAGATGGTAAATAATTATAAATAATACTACAAAAGTGTCCATCATTGGACAAAATTTTTTTAAGCACATTTTAGGAGTCTAATTGAATGTCTATTTACAAATTACAGAAATCTCAGATTCATTTGTAAAAAATAAGATTCACAGTTTAGAATGCATCTGAAAATTTTTGGTTTTCATGTAAATCAAATTTTTATTTTTTTCAAAGCATTATCATTATAAAATCAGTAAATACTGTTCAAAATTCATTTCTAAGGACGTAATATGTAAGAATATTAACTTATGAACCTATTGGGTTGTAAACTTTATTTTTGGACACTTTCTGTGCCTTTATTCAGCTTAAAATTGTGAAGTCTATATTTAAGATATTTAAAAAGCTTTAGAAAAAAAATTCAAATGTTTAAAAAAATTCAAATTTTCGCGCCAAAAATATGTAAACAAAGAAGAATTTACAAAATTTAGAAAATGTTGAAAAATCTTTTGAAAACATTGCTAGACTCAATATAACTGCAAAAATAGTTTATAAAAACAAGCAACAATTGATTTCATTTATTTTTAAGATGAATTTTCATAAATTTTTGAAGAAACAAAAAGAAATCAAAATTTTATACAAACCAAATTTTAGTTTGCATGAAAAAACTAAAAAGTTCTCAGGTTTTGTTTACAGTTTAAAATGCATGACGAAATTTACTTGTAAAATATGTGATTGATTTGAGAAAATAAACTTAATTGTTATAAAAAGATGTCGGGTTTGTTTTGTCTTGATTTGCTCAATTTTGTATTAAAGTAAAAATGTGTAAGATTTTTGATTCGTAATTTCTGTAATCAATGATCACATTTTAAACAAAAGTCACTAAAGTAAATCTCTAACCAAATAGCCAGACAGCCAAAGTGAAAATATAAATTGCCTTTTTGTTTCAACCAAAAATGCGCATAAAAATTTCTTTCTTCACAAAAAATAAAATTTTTTCATTTTAATTTTCTCATCACTTTCTTAAGCTTTAAAAGATTATAAGAAAAATATTCATCATTAGACCCTCCTTAAGAACTCGTTAAGTGTTGAGAAATTAAAAACATTTTCTTTCTCACACTTAATCGTCATCGACCCTCATCGTTGTCTTTTTTTCTCGCACCTTGCTTTTAATCGCTTGAGAAGCAATGAGATTATTATTGTTATTTTTAAGAAGATGAGGGTGAAAAAATGATAAAAAAGAAATAACGATTTTTTTATGATTCAGTGGACAACAAAATGTTGGTGAAAAAAGAGTATTGAAGACTTTAAAAAATTTCTCATTCTTGATGCTTATCATTTATTCATTCTTTACATAAATAGTCATAAAGTAGAGTAAAATTTTAATATCATTTTCTCGCTTGATGATTTTCATCATTTATTTGGGTCTACAAAGACTTTTAACAATGATGAGACGATATTATTATTATGTTATGTTATGTACATCCATCTACATGCAATATTAGGATGATATAGAGGAATAAAATGAAATACTCGGATGTGATGATGATAAAACATAGATAATAATGTTTGCTTAATGGATCATCAAACCATTATTTTCATTGTCATTATTTGATATTATTATTATTATTATAAGTAACACATATCACAAAAACCATAAAAAACTGTCTTTCTGCAATCGTAAACATAATTTTGAGCTTTATAATGAAACATTCGAAGCTAAACTTAATTGTATTGTGCTGCTAAGAAGAGAGAAAGGGATTAATTGATAAGAGAAAATCGTTGTCATTAGGCAATGGTTTATGTTTGCTGATAGAATAATGACTATGAGAAAATAAACAAAATTAACAAAAGAATCATAAATATTTTTTATTATCATTTTTTATTGAAAATGAGTTCTTCTGTGAACAAAATTTTACTTTAAATTTGAAAATTTATGTCTATAATAGAAATATGAATTCACTGTAATATTTAAATTAATGTCTTAAAAATTAATAAAAATTTTGCAACGATTTTTTCGAATTTAAATTTTAGGAAACCGTTATTTTTCAAATTTGTAAACTTTAATGTGTTCTCAAATTTGAATTGTTAAAAATCGTTGTTGTTAAAAATTTTAAATTGATTCTTTAATTCTAAAATGTGAAGATAAAATTTTAAAAAAAACATTATTTTTATTTTTCAGAAGTAATTTTTTTTAAATTTAAATTTTAATAAGTCGTTATTTAAAAAAAGTTTTAAAATCAAAACGTCATTTCTTTAGAAAAAAAACCTTTTAGAAAACTTTTTATTGACCTAAATCAATATTTTATCAGATTTTCAATCTTTAAATACAAATGAAAAAAAGTTCAATCGACTTTCAAAGCAGCAAACCGCTTAAAGATGTTTAAATGTTTAAATTTCCAAACGAAAAACTTCAAAAAAGAAATATCAAGAGCTTCATTACTTTCATCTTTCTTTTTTTATGTTGACAACATTTCCTTTTAAAGAGTTTGTTTTACTTTATACCTTTGTGTCATATAGCAAGTAAACTTATCTCGCTATAGCACATGGAAGTTCACGAAAGGAAACTTTACTGAATAGCAAAAAAAAAAAAAAATGTTTTTCTTTCTTCTTTTTTCACGCTCTTTTTCTCGTCGTCTTCGTTGTCAATTCACAATGTCTCGAGAGTTGTCTGTAAAGGTGGTGAGTTTTCTCTTAAAGTCAAGAATTTAAAATCGTTTAGTAAGATAAAAAAAGATCCTTTGTGTTCATTTTCTCTTCTCTGATTCAAAAGAATTGCAAATTGAAAGGTACAAGACTGAAAAAAGGGATTTATGCATTCAATTAACATAAACATTGTTCATAGTATCATTCTTCTTTTGTAGAACATGAACAAAAACAGAGAAGCATCAGAATGGCATTAAAATTAAAAGCATTCCTTACATTTTATATGTGCATGGATATTTATGCTAATTTGTAAACTGATATGAGCTTTAATGAATGCAAATTCTACTTATGTACATTCTTTTTTGATATCATGAAAAGATGAAAGTGATTATTATTTAAATTTTCTTCTTTAAACATTAAAAGAAAATTTTTTCAAACAAATAATTTTAGTGTTTTGAAATTAAATTTTTTTAAAAATAACGGTTGTTTAAAATTTAAATTTTAAAAATCAAAGAAATTTTTAAACAAGGTTAAAAATAAATGAATTATTTTGTTATTTTCATTACATAAAGATTTTAAAAATATTTGAATTTTCTTTTTCTAGAAAATAACGGTTAAATTATGTTCAAATTTAAAAAACCGTTAAATTTAGGTTTTTTTTTTCATTTTTTCAATTCCTAAACTGAATAATATGACACAAAATATAAAAATATAAATTTTAATTCCATATGAGTGATTTTAAATTTTACCATACAACAGCTGTGAATAACAAAATTGTGTCATGAAATTTCTCAAGCGTCTTATAAATCTCCCTATCTTCTATATATTTTACAAAAGATGAACTTTTTCACACACTTAAAATTCTAAATAGAAAATTTTTATCTAAGCTCATGTCGAATTACATCAATTGCAATATTTTCATCTTAGAGAAATTTTTCTATTAAAATGCAAAATCTCGAATGAAAGAAAAATCTAATCCAAAACAAAAAAATTCATTTTCTCAAAATTGCATCTAATATTGAATAAATTGGAAAATTCTGAAAAATAAAATTGCAGACAACTGATATTCATCGCACAAAAGCTTATGCTATAAAAATGACAACAATGGTAGAGATTGCATAACAATGGTAACAATGTTGTCATAGATAGAATGAAATGAATAAGCGTGAGAGCGTCAGATGTTAATTAAAGCTTGAATGGCTTTGAAAAAAGGGTTCACTCAACAGCAGCATCAGTGGAAAAGAATGAATAAAAAAGGAAGTAAAAAAAAGAATTTTCATTTCAATGAAAAGCTTGCCACGATAGAAAGGTAAATGAATTAGCGCTGTGCCGTTGTTGGATGACAATCTGTTGAATGAAAGATTCTTTCATTTATGAAGAATTTCAATGTCTTGAATTTAAGAAAAAGATTAAACTTTTAAGAATTCAAGTAACCGTTAAATTTCAAAAATTTTAAAAAATACGCTAAAAATTTTTTTTCAACATTTCAAGAAATATTTAATGATAACAACAATTTTATTAAGAAATTATCTTGTTTAAGTCACATAGTGGCAATAACAGCATAATTAGATTTACATCGCATCTCAATGATGAGCTTTTTCCTTATTCTTTAAGTGAATAATGAGCAAAAGAGCTCAATTACCAGTAAACTTCTTTCTCGTTCACTCCTTCATTGCTATATAAATAAAGCTGTAAGCATGGAAACTTTTTTCCCACTCTTATACTTTTTATCATATCATCTTCTTCGCATGATATATAGAAGAAACATTTGTCATATTTTCAACATCAACAGCAGAATTCACGTTAAAGTAAAGAAGTGAAACATAAAAGTTTCACTTCGTTCCATGCAATACGATATATATATATTTTTCTTCCTTTATATTTAACAGCAATAACAGCACGTCAACATAAATCTTATATGTGAAAGTAAGAGAGGAAAACTTTTACTCTTTCTTCTTATTTTTTTCAATGTTCATGCACTAATGCTGATTCTGTAAGTTTTATTCAATGCTCAAAAGTTATGAAACATCTTAAAAGGATTTTTATGCTTGCTTGGTATTCTTACAGTTTATGCATTTATCTTGCAATAATTTTTATTATTTTTGATGTTTGGAGTTGAATTTCATTAACTTAACGACGCTCAAGACTGATGAATTGTGAACATTATGCTATGCAATTTTACTCCTCTTCTTATGAAATTTATCAAGTTTTACATGATGATGTTAAAGTTTTCCTTTTTGATAAATTATGGTTACTGCTGCTGTTGTTCAAGTATAAAATAAATTAATTTTGAGAATTAATTACGCTGAGCAAAAGAAAGTTTTTTATTCTGAGAATTTTATAAGCAGATTTGGATTAAAATTTTCTGATTAATTATAAATTAACAAGTTCTTAGAAAATTTAGCAAAATCTCGGTGATATTTTTGTTTAATTAGAAATAATTATGTAGTAGTTTTTATGACAAATTTCAACAAAAAATATTTTTTTTCTTTAAATTTGGAAGATCTTTTATTGGAAAGAAAAAATCAATTGAATTCTAAGTTTAAATGATATGTCAAATTCATCAGGGTGTGGAAATAAAATTATTTTCGAAGATGAAAATCCAGATTTCGAAAATTTCGTTAAAAACAAACAAATTTTTTTAATTTTTTTGCTTTTATATGGCTCAACTTACTCATGGAATTAAATTTAAATAGTTTTTTAAATCATCATATATTGAGAAATGACAGATACAATGAGATTTAGCTGTGTGATTCTTGAATTTGAAAGTAACGGTTTTCAATTTTGAATTTTCGGACCAAATGTCGACATAATATCGAAAAATTTTTTTTATTTCCACACCCGGAAATTCATAATATTTCATAACGAAGAAAAATATTTCATAACTGATATAAAATTTTGAGATTTATCTCTATAAAGTAAATTTTATTAGCCTTAAAAAGAAAATTTATAAATGTTATAAATTTTATAACAGTTTAAAATAGGTTTAATATTACTGTTATAAAACATCTATAACTGTTATAAAAAAAATTATAACACTTACAATTTTCTTTTTAAACCTAATAAATTTGACTTTATCTTTTTTATTTAAATCTCAAAAACTATGCCAGTTATAAAATATTTCAGTTCTTTTAAAATTATCATATTTTTTCAAAGTAAAATTTTTAAAGTAGATAAGATTTTGTTTGTTTACAAAAATATTCTGATGTAAACATTCAAATCAAAATAATTTTTTTTACTACAATAAAAATTTTAAAAAAATAGTCGTAAATTCCCAAAAATATCTTCTATTTAGCATGAAATTAATCAGAAATACAATTAATAAAATATTTAGTATCAAAAAGAATTTTTTATTAAGAAATATTTCAAAATAAAAACTGTCTTGAAATAAAACAAATGCAAGAAACATAAAACCAATAAATTAATCTAACATCTGCAAGAATCTTTTAAAATTTAGTAACAAATAAATCTTAAACATTTGTTATGTATCAGACGGTGATGATTGTGGCTCCCAGTAAAAATAACTAAACAAAAAAAAATATTGCAAGCAATTATGCCTCATTAAGCATTCTCAAGAATTCCTTTTGAAAATTCATTTGAAACCATTAAAGCATACATCCAATAAAAGTTTCATTATATTCACTGGAAGCACACGATCTTTGCAGAGACTTTCACCTACATTTAGAAGAGAACAATAACAAGCAGTGAATAAATATTATTTTTTCATGTTCATGACTTTACAATTTATCTATGCCTTCAATTTTTTTTTTTGTATTTTTGCTCGGGAATTTTTAGCAAGCATTCCACCCATTTTTACTGCTGCTGCTGCTTTCATTGTTCTCGCTTCATTAAATTCTCATGTGAAATTGTTGTATGTTGTCGTATTTCTTCTTATGTGAGTAAAAATACAATATTGTAGTCGGCAGTCGTTTTATTTCAAGTGCCCTTGAGCTAGAAAAAAAATTTCCTTCTTGTAAGTATGTGAAATTGATGGTAGTTAGGTTTGGGAAGAAGGAATTTTTTGGGAAAATTTTTTTCATTGTTTTTGTGTGCTTCCTTAGTAGTAGGAAAAAAAGAAGTAGAAATGTTTTTTGTACATACAATAAATATTTTCTGAAATAGAAATGAAATGAGCAGTTATACTTACATATAAGACCAAGACATGATATTTTATTGTATTTCTTTTATATGCGAAACATATTTTATAACTCATAAAAAATTCTTCATAACTTAAACTTGTGAAGTTAGCTTGAAATTTTAATAGAAAAAGCTCACGTTATTACGTACGATTTTTTTGATTACGTATACGTCATTACGTTTACGTTATTATTAAACATGGACATTTTTTAGCAATTTTGAAGTTTTTTAAATTTAACATTTGAGATCAAAAAAATTTCATACTATTTTATGAAAATTTAAAAAATTTCAAACAGTTTGATAAAAATTTTCAAACTTTTCTTTTGATAGAAAATTTTAACTGTAAAAATCTTACGTAAAATGTTAACGTTACTAAAAAAATATCGTACGTAATTACGTAACCAATACAAAAATCAGTAAAACCAAAACATTTGTCTAAATTTAAAATCAGTAAAATTAACCGTCAGTGACGTGTTAAAAGCGCATTTTCCCGCAACAGATTAGTTTTGTTTCAAAATTCATTGAAAGTTTCAAAAAAAACTTTTTACGGCCTTTTTGAAGTCTGTACAGCCAAAAACATACTTGGGTCTAAATGTCCAAAAATCACTTCTGACATGTTTTCTCGACGTTTTATGACATTTTAAGATTTTGGATGAAAAAAATTTTTTGTTCCATGTGATGGACATCCACCACATGCATGCCCTTGGGTCACCACCAATCTATAAACTTTTTATGCCATCTTATTGTACGCTTCAAGACCTTTCCAACGAGTATAAATATGTCTGTATTTGGAAAATTTCGATTTTTGGTCCATGTGATGCACCTGTGCGGCACATGCATACACTTAGGATAAAATGTCCAAAAATCATTTTTGACATGTTTTTTCGATGGTTTATGATATTTTAAGACTTTTTGGTGAAAAAAAATTTTTTTGGTTCAAGTGATGCATGTCCACCATATGCATGCCATAGCTCGGCATGGAGAACGAATCTCGCGGAAAGCTTCCGTTACACCGGTCTCATAGTCAAAACCAACAGATTGGTGCAAAAAGTTTGGTAAAAAACCGTTTTTTGAAAGACTAGTTACGGAGACAGACGGACAGACAAAGTGGGGACAATAACGCTTTTTTCTAAATCTGATGGAAAATGCGCTAACAACTAGCTTCACAATGGTCACTGAACTGATGTTGATGAAAGGCAATAAAAGCCACAAGTTTTTTTTCCTTCCTATTTTCTTTTTATATTTTCTTTCAAGTCAAATGAACGCCTTGTGTTGTGATTATGTTCGTTAGTTAAATTTTTCCTTTTTTCTACTTTACTTCATTATTTTGTGTTAAAAAAATAAAGATCTAAAAAAGAAGAAATGCAATGGAAAGGAAAGGATAGGAAAAGGGAAGAAAAACAATAATTTATTTAGTGTATAGGAGATGCTTTGATGTGATAGTCTTGGACGGTCTTATGAATCTATATCCTTTTCCTACGAAATGAATTAAAGTCTCCATAGAGAAAGGGATACTTTATGCGTTTATTTCTGTTTTTATCTTTTCTCTTGTTTTTTGAGACTTACTTTTTGCTAAAGGGACCGACTTTTATGCATGAAATTGAAATCTCTTTTGCTTTAAGCTATTTTACTAGCTTTTGTTATTATACATATATGCAGTGATTAACATTATTTGAAATTGCCTGAATGAGCTTTTGTTAGAAATAATGACCATTTTAAAATTTATTTTTTTAAAAACTTTTATTATATGAATTTTTGATTTTAAAAATAACGTACAATTTTAAATTTTTAAAAATATTAGGGGCAAACAAAAGTTTGACGAAAGATTTTGTAATTTCGTTAACCTTGACATATTTTTGTAATTTTCGTATTTTTTTAGTTTTTCGTTAAAATTATTTTTTTGAAACACAGCAAAAATTTTGAATAATTTTAATTTAAAACCGAATAATTTCAATTTTGTTTATTGACAACCGTTATATTACAAATTTGCATTTTTATCAGCTCTAAAAATTATAAATGGTATTTAAATTCTATTTTGAAAAAAGTCGTTAATTTGAATTTAAGAAAACTTTAATTTTTCAAAAAAATAAAATTAATAATGGCAGTTATTTTAAATTTAAAATTTCAAAATACGTTAAAACTTAAATTTTATTTTGAAACTGAATAAATTCCTTTAACTTTTCAAAATTAATTTTCTTCTCTCTTTGTATATCCTTTGACCTCATGCATATATTGACATATTCAAAAAAGTACATATTCTGTTAAATAAGAAAAAATCCTTTGATGTCATTTGAGTAAACAAAATGAGATAAAAGAGAGAAAAAAGAAAAAAATTCTCTGCTTAAAGTAAGCCAAGATACAAAAAACAAAAGA
>CM031381.1:31359260-31383864 GCA_018290095.1 Polypedilum vanderplanki | reverse complement strand
CAGATCTAGGTAGTTTATTATTAGGATAGAGAGAAGAAAGATGAGAAATAGCATTCATGAAAAACGATGAATGAGAAAAAAAGAAAAATCCCTTATCGCATGACTCGTTTCATTTCCTTTATTTCTTTCTAGCTTTTGTGTGTGTGAGTTTGCTCTCGCTATAAAAAGTATATGCTGGAAATTTGTAGTATTATTTCCGACATGAATTTGCAGCTATCATTAATGCCATTCTGTCTTTTTCCTTTATTTTTCTACGAGTATGTGCATGTAACAAACACCAATGTATGATGATGTCACTACTGACAATATTAATATCTCAATTTATCTCTTTCTGACTTAATTTCCAATTTTCCACATCATTCGCAATCTATCACAATATATCATCATCAATCAGTAGCAATAATAAGGAACAAACAAGCAAGTAAGAACGAGAAATGAAGAAATAAAAAAAGTTTGAGTTGATTGATCAATAAATTATTTTTGCTGATGCTGTTTTTTACTTCTAATTTCCCCAAAGCGCTCGCCCTTTTTATGGTTTGGAAGATTTGAAGTTCTTTCTTTCTTCTCTCCTCTCTTATCATTTTTATAAAAATACAAAATCACTCAGCATGAGAATAAGTAGCAATTGCTACTGCTGTTAGTTCCCAACGACTTCTTCAGTTAAATTGTCTAAAGAACTTTTGATACGAACTGGTATATGAAAATAACTATTTATTTTCATCCCCTTAATTTATCAACATGCCCTACTTAACAACCCTCATGCTATATTATCAAATTCTTTCTTTATTTTTGTTAGCGCACAGTCAAGAGCCTCTATTACGCTCAGTATATAATGGAAGAGGGTCAATATCAGATTTTTTCTGCTCCGCAATATTATGCTTAACTTATGGATGAATTGATTCTGATCTGAGGATTGTATGATGAAAATGATAGCTTCTCTTCAAATTGTGCTTTAAACATGTAAGAAAAGTAAAAAATTTTAAAGTAAATGCAAATCCGGCAAGTATCTATTTGGGATCAGATCACTATCTTAATCTCTTTTTAGAATGAATGAATCGTATTGGGGGGAAATTTACAGTATATTCAGATAATAACTCGTTCTTTTCATTATTTAATTCCTCAGAGCAATTTTTAATTTATAACTGTTATAAAATTATTTTAAGACGCACTCCTTTTTGCTATTTAAAAAATTGTCAGTCTTATAATTCAACTATTGTTCAGAAACTAGTTCTCTCGTTCCAATGTTCGAGACACAGTGTATATTGGCGTCTTTCGTAGATCTACTGTATATCCTAAATAATAGAGCCTAGACTTCTTCAGAGTGTTTTTGTGAATATCTCTGAATGTTGTTGCTATTGAGAAACCTGTGAGAATAATATATAACAATTGCTGTCACTGAATATACCTTATTTTATCAAATTAACGAATAGTGTAAATTCTTGCATAATTTGTATCATTTAGTATAAAACCTAAAATTTTTTTAGCAATACATGCGAAAACGACTTCGAGCAGCGCCACCAACGGCGCGAAAATTGAAACTAATTAATTTGACTTGACGGTTATACAGAAACACAAAATTTTTTCTCGAAATCGAAAGTTATGAATCGAAATGTTATTACAAAAGATTTTGATGGATAAAGACGTAAGAATATAAAATTTCTAAATTGTTGACTCGTATTATCGTTTAATAGTGATTGATTCGTATTATTAGTTCTAGTATTATTCAATTCTCGAAATCAGAATTTAATCTTGGAAAATTTAAATAAGTTTATAGGTGCGCTCTCGAAGATAAAAAAAATGTGCGTGTTTATATAAGCATTACAGTGTAACAAAAAGCAAATCTACATCCTGCCAAGTTATTTTTGAAAATTTTTTTGCCTTATGGTATTCTAATTTTATCTTGATAATTTCGTATTCCCTGGAAAATGTTTCATTTCAAAACTTTACACAACTCACATCTCGATTGCGCAAACATAGACTAACCACAATTCGTTCGGATCAAGTTCTTCAGTACAGTCATATCGTCACATTACAGAGTCACTTCGGAGGCAGACTCGACTACGCAAAGTTACAATATCATCTGACTTGTGAAAAATATGAGCACGAATGCAGACGATTAATGAGTTTGCTCTCGACCTACTGTAGCAAATTTTTGAAACAGAATCAACTTCTGTAAAATGTGAATATGAGGCTACGTATTGTGTTTGGGAGGGTCAGTGAATGCCTAACTTGCTCATAAGGTAACTCGAATATCACGTCGCTATTAATCAAGTAGGTTAATGGCAAACGATATTATAACCATATAATTAATGTCTACATAATTCCATCATCGAGTCTCGGAAATTGAATTAGCTGATAGAACACTCAGTTAGGATATAGGCTCAAAAGACTTATCGGATGAAGGTGAAAATATCTAAATGAGAAAGTGATTACTGAGAGTATGATTTTAATCATGAATTTTATAAATTGTACTTCCGGAAATCAACTAACATTCGAGTTCATGCTTCGAAACAGTCATATTTACACAGAGCTCGTCGTCAGACAAGCAAATCGACAACACACCTAGAATAATTATAGATTCGCGTGGAGTATTCCGTGCAGTCATTCGAATTGGACGACTGGATGATGTTAAAGATTTTATTTTTACGAATCATATGATCACATTCATAAGCCAATTAGTCATCCGAGCGTTGTACATGAATTATTTAAAAATATTGTGCTATTTTCAAGCAACGCTAATCATTATAAAGTAGTGATTACGAACTTTCAATCTGAGAATTAATTTTATTATCTAACTTGTTAACTAAAATTGTGAACTCTATGGGCGACAAAAATGCGAGGGGCGCTAAATTCCTCTGATGTAGCAGAAGAGACCATTTACACCATCATTGATTTCTTTTGTATTTGACTTTATTTTCCATTGCGAAGGATAAAACTCAAGCAATAAGAGTCAATTGAATTGCTGGCACTTGAGTTAAGAAATTAATGAGCGCTTTTTTGTCAATAGAACTGAAATGTTTTGGCAGTGCAATCGACTCGAGAGGAGATGAACTGGTATCGGACACATTGAAACATAAAGATTGAGGACTCCAGAGAGAAATTCAAACAAATGTCAGTTCTCATCGATGCAACGATCTATTTGTCCCGCATTTTGTGATACTCGTATAGAGTAGTGATTATATAAGGACTGTTCTTTGTGAGGTTTATTTTTTTAATGGTTTGAACTTTAGTGTATTTGGCCGTTTTACAAATTCCTGTACTTAACTTTTTTCTCTTTTCATTTTGCGTATTGGATCATGACTACAACACATTAAGGAAAATTCCCGTGTATTTACTTTTCGTGTATAATTGCTAACTCATGCTCAAATCTTAAAACAATTTTTGGTTTATTAATATTAAAAGAATATATTTTGATAGATTGTGTCTATTTCATTCTTTTATCCAATTGATTCGTGTTAATCACATCTATACAAATGTTTAAATTAACATAATTTTTTTTTTAATAATATATTCATCATTAACTAGCTTGTAGTTAATAATTATTACAAATATGGAACTCCTTATACGTGTCTAGCAATTAAATAAGTTAGTTTTTTAAGTTCTCACTTCACTTTAATTCATTAATTATCGCACAACCCCAGAAACATTACATTTACAGCTAAATGAAAATGGTAGGCATCAATTAATTTTCTTCCATATATAATTTCTTTACTTATTCATTATTGGTATTTAGAATACGTGTTAATCGAGCAGAAAAGAAGGAGCTTTCTAAAACTTTTTTCTTCACCGTTACATGGTATTTTCAAAAAAGATTCGATAAAACTATCCCTCAAGCAACCATCAGAACAAAAATAAAGAGAAAGCAGAGCTTTTTCAAGAGAAAATTTGATTACAAAACCCAAACGCACATACGTGTAAACGAATATTAATTTCAGCATCATTTTAATGGTATTTTTTCAGTTCTTGTCAATTCTTCGGCTTACTGGTGGTAGGGGGTTGCTCTTTATATTTCTCATGTGGTTTTCACTGTTAAAATTCTTATTCTTTTTCTTCGCTTCACTCTTATTCTCTTTTTTATAATAAACGAACGACAAAATTTTGTAATTTTGTTGAAGTTAATTTGATGTGTTTTTAGCAGAGAATGTACATAGAGAAATTAACATCAAGTTATCATTAATATTAGTTGAGTAGGAATATATAATTATTTTTTTCAAAACGTATTTACATAGATATTGCTTCTTCTCCATGTTTTTATTTTAAAACTAAATAATAAAGGGTTCATGCCATAACAAATTAAAATGTTTCTGAATTTAGGAAGTACTGATGTGTTATCATATTTCGAAAAATTATTTTATGAATATTTACATTAAAATTGATAATGTTTTTCAATAAATTAAAGGGGAATAATTCACCTACTATCTTAGATCATTTATGATTAAAGAATGAGAATTTTTTAAGTAATAATCATTTCTCTAAAATGAAAATATTTCTTTTATTTTTTAAAATACACAATTTTAAATTGATTGAGATCTTTCTGCTTTAGTCTTTTTTGTGTAGTAGTGATTAGTTGTAATAGTTTTTTCCTATTGCCACAATCTCAATATTTTTTTATGATTGATTTTTTTCGATTATCTCTTATGTTATACACTTTATTGCAGGCCGCCTCATCTTATGCTTTAACATCATTACCATGTGTTTGATTGATATTTGGTCAAGTGCAAACTCTCTTAGAGCTAGTGCTAAGACTTTCCTCTTCATAAAATTTTTTAAAGTCGATCATATCAGTGACAGCAATGAAAAATGTTATTTGATCTTTACAGAGGGGGGGGTGTCAAAAAAATTTAAGGATTTTAAATTATTCTTATAGAAAAATAGTTTTTTCTAATATTTGATCTTCCATTTCAATCAATTTTACTTTGAGAAATTTAAAAACAAAACCAAATTAATTTCTTTTAATCCTTTTAAGGCATTGCATGTCATAGTCAGCTGAATATTGCATGATTTTAAACGGTAAATCTAAAGCCGATACATAAAAGGTGAAACAATAATATTGGGTGTTCATTCATTCAATTCAATGATATGCATGTTATGCACATATTGTTGTAAATTTCAACGTTTTTTGACGCTCATGTGAGATGAAAAAAGTTTTAAAAACATAATTGCAATAAAACGATTGACATTAAGAAAGAATGAAATAAACCCAACAGCAGTTCGATGAAAAATTTGTAAAATGGTTAAAACAAATCAATTGTGGGCGTTTGATTGTTGAAACTTTTGCAGTACAAAATTAATTCTTCCCCAAAAATGTTTGCATCCTGGCATTTTAAAATCAATTAATTGGTTGAATTTGCCTCCTTCAGTCATCTCTGAATTTCTCTTTTAAAATTAGCCTTAAACAGGTTCTTTTTAAAATTTATTTGGACAAATCACGCAAGGTTGAGTGAGAAGATAAAGAAGAAAATCAGACAAAAGAAAGAAAGAGGAAGAGCGGTGATTTGGAAAAAAAAGATTGAAAAAAGTGGAGAAATTTTACTTGAGTCTTCCCAGTTAATAAGACATAGATTAAGATTTTCTTTTTCTTTTTCTCTCTCTCCATTATATGACTCTTAGATTTTAGAAAGTTTAATTTTGCATTTACTTAAGTTGGCATTAGACACTTTTTTTCTCTTGAATTTATGAAATTTGTATCACATTCAGAAATGATAAATGCTTTAATTATTTGTTAATTTCTTTTCAATCTAGGAAAACCGAATCAATAAGTTTTATACTTGTTGTAAAAAGTGGTATCGTTGCATACTGGAATAGGGGGCGACAGGTTCGGCTCAGTTTCTGGTCAATGATTGAACAGAAAATTCCTCAAGTGCATATAATTAATTATGTATCAGTGCTGTTCATAAAAAATGAGCGGTTCATCTGTTGTCAAAAGCAGAGGGATGTTTACAAATTATCTAAAATTTCTCAAAGTACAATTTCGACTTGTGTGTTATTTTAATTCAGTTACAGGACTGTTTATACATAATACATAGTAGTCAACACGGTGACTGATGCAAGAGCATACGTTTGCACCATTCTTATTGAAAATTTACGCAAGCACCATAGAGTAAGGTGATGATTATGAGAGCGGTAGTAACTATTTTGTTATATTCAGCACAAAATGTTTAAAATTGCGTATTCCAGAAACAGAAAAAAATATTTTTTTAGTGTTCATATTTCAATACCTCCAAACGAAGAGGTACTTGGTTTTAATAAGATAAACAATTGAATTGCGAATTTGACGAAAAATAAAAAATTGTTAATTATATCATTAACAACATAAACAACCTCGTTACGAGGAAAAAGATAACGAATAGGCATCATTGAGAAAAATAAATTTTCCTATGCAATAATATTAGTTCATTATTTAAAAACTTTTCCTGAAAACAGAACCGCAAAGTTGTCAGAAGGTCACCGATAATAACGTTTAAATTTGATGAAGTGATGATGACGACGATGTATGAATTTTTGAACTATTTGCACTTCTGTTGTTGGTGTCTACCCAATTGTTGTGTAATTTATGGATTGTGTGTTTTATTGCTTATAAACAAAAAATTAGCAGCTCAAATGGAAGAATTGCGAAGTTAATTATTCAGATACTCATTAAAATTTAAAAAAATATAATGGTGATTTTTATTTTTAGGGATGAGAATTATTTAGAATCAGAATGCAGAACAAGAGGTTGCGAGACAGTATCTGAATTAACAATTACCTGTACCACTTATTAAAACCACTGATCTATAATCAACCATATCAGACAAATTATAACAGAATTGTTCCGGAATTGCTCTTGTCAATTAACATGAATTCAAATAGAGTTCAACTTTGGCCTTCGTTGGTATCAAATTCAGATCGACGAAGTTCTCATGGAATTTTGTCAAAACCCAACTTAAAGAATGGAAAAAAAAAAAGTCAATATTCTATCTTAAACATCATTTTAAATACTGCTCAAATTTATCGTAATTTAAAACAACGACATTTCTACTATTCCTGTAATTTGTATACGGTTTATTCCAATTTTTTGATGTCTGTCAAACAATCATTTCATAAAGTAACTATAGACCAATATAATACGTGATGAGGTGTACTGTTGATATTTTTTTTTGCTGTTGACTAGCGGACCAGTCATGGATTCTCATTTTGCAACATTTCATTGTTTTTCAAATCAAAGGTTAAAACTTTGTCCAATACACATAGAGAAGGATTGAATTGGATCGATGTCACATACAATTTTTTTCTTCCATCTCAATTTTCACACTGTAATGTCGACTGCGTCATGGAGGTTTAAATGAAAAAATTGTTGAAATTTTTTTTCCAAATTTTTTCATTGAAAAGCCTTCTTCGATGTCGCTTTTATAAGAGTATGTAGGTAGAGAAAGAGAATTTTTTTTTGAATACTTTATGCAGGCGCAACTCGAGTGAAAAAATCATATTTTCATTCCCGTTCAAAAAAGTGAGCGAAATAATTGGGATTGAAGGCAAAAAAAAAATTATTTGTTTGAAGTAACAGGGAGAGGAAATTTTTAGCTCGCATGTAATATGCATGAGGCTTTTAAAAAAGTAATTCCAATAAATTTGAGGATCATTTTTAATTTCATACATTTTAATGCTCTTGTATTTTAACTCTTTTTAAAATCATGAAGGGAATTTATCGTTAATTGTCAAAAAATTAGCCAATTTATTTTATTTTCATATCTTTATGGATAATTTGTGCAATAGTGTACTTAGTTTTGTTACTAAACAAAAAAAAATATACACTGCAATGAATTATTTTTAAAAATAAACTCTAAAACATCCATGTAAGCATATAAGGAATTTATGCAACTTCATATCATTTTTGTCAATAAAATTTATCTTATCTATCTATCTAGGAGAATAGATTAAAATATAGAATGGACCCCATACATGAAATCAAAAGTTATTAAAAAATTAATTATTCCAAAGTTGAAAGTAGAGTAAATTACTAAGTAGGTCTCAGCCTACTGTAGACAAGACCTACTTTGTAGAGCGACCTACTTTTTTCAAAAACAATAGTATGGAGGGCCTACTGTAGAAATAGGTGCCAAATCTACTGGTAGAGTAGGTGAAATCTACAAAAGTAGGCGCTACTTTTTCCAAACTCTGAATTTATCAATGAAAGTTCATTTTTTAAAAATGATTAAAATTTCCTTTTTCTAGTATTCTAAATATTTAATTTAGAACATTCATGTTTGTAACAAAAAATTGATAAAGAAGATCTTTTCTTGCTCTTATTTCTTTTCTCTTTTTTAAAAGGTGTCATCAATGAAATTGGAATGAAAGAATATGTTCTTTATTACCACTCAAAATTTTTTCACTTATATATTTTTAACGAAAATGCTTATTTAGACTATCAATTCTTTGTCATTTCCTGTATCTGATTAACAAAAAATATCATGTCGAATTGTATTTGAGTGTAGCGCACATTCATCAATGCGACACCTTAAAACACTCTGTGTAAATCCCTCTGAATGAAGAATCTTGAGAATTTTTATTCAGTAAAAAAATCTTCTTATTCTTTCTACTTCCTATTCAATAACGTTATTACTTGACAAAACATGATGAATTAAACAAAATTGCCTATATGGAAAAAGTTTGCTGTTAGTTGTAGTTTCTTTCAGGCCAAAGGAGTGAGAAATATCAAAAAGACATTTTTCACAAGAAGCATGTCGATTGATGTCGACATTTTATTCTCTCAGATTGCTTTCTTCTTTTGAATTGCAAAAGTTTTAACCAAATTGTGCATGGACCAAAAAAATTAGTCATTAACATGTAAGACACATGCATATTAGAGAAAAAAAAATGTTTTTCCTCCATTCTTATTTTTTTTGGAAATAATGAAAATTAATCAACATTTATGCATTTGCAATTAATCACAAAAACCTGCATCCAATTCAGTTATATTTAATTAGATTTGAATCTAAAGCCACATTGACTATTCAAACAATAATGTTTTAAGGACAATTGAGCTCCTCTTGTGTGGTATGTGATTTTTTCAAATTAAATAAAATAGTTTCTGTGTAAAAGAAAATACCGTAGAGCTAAAATTGAACAAACAATATTTTTAGTCTCTCCTCTAACTGCACAATAGCTTGTTATATAAATTTTAGAAAAAATATTTCAAGTATTGAAAGGTGAAAAAGAAGGAACCCATACTTTAAAAATACATTTAAGCTTCTTAAGGTCTGAATACATGTTTATATGTTAGCCATCAGGTGAATGTATTCATATTTCATCAATTGTTCCACATGTAAAATCTTAGATAGACATGAATGAAGTTACTTGCAATTTATGAACCCCTCAAGACCCCACCTTTTTCATTGCTTAATCTAATTAATATACGAATGACGACTAATTATTCTTTATATTTTTGATTTTATATGCACTTATAACATGCAACTTTACTTGAAACAAAATTGAAGTGTTTAGTTATTCGTGTAATTTCATACACATGTATCATTTGCCACTTATTCATTATGTCTAAAACATTCATTCATTTTCTTTATGCCTTTGTTGATTGACCATTGAAAGAAAAAATCATTCGTTCCACGGTGTCTATTTACATAGAATTGAAATATAGCTTTTATTACCGATTGTACCGTAATCTTAATATAAAGTTCATTAAACATTCGTAATGAACATTGAATTCAGATTTTTTACTCTGAAAAATTTTCAATTACATAAAAAACATTAAATTTTTTCTTACAAAATCCCGCAAACATAAAATTTTTCTTTATCAGAAGAAGTAAGTAGATTTTTTTAAAGGTGAGAAAGATTCCCATTAAAATTTATTAGTCTTTATTAACCTCAATCCTCAATGGGAACCATTTCAAAATACTGAAAATCTCTACGAGAGATAAAAATATGCGGCACAGGTCTGCTTGCAATGAGAGAAAAAAGAGGAAAATGTTATCAATGTTGAAGTTTCTTCAGTCTTCGGTCAAATCACATATACAACAATTCTCATCGTAAACCAAGCGTAGATTAGTAGATAATGGAATGTTTTCTGCTTGCACAAATTTGTGTGCGAGATTAGTATTTATTTATTTAAACACTACACAGAAATGGATGAATGAGATTGGAAAAAAAATTTAACACACAAAACGTGCTCTGACTTTTTAGTTCATTTCATTTTTCTTTCTTATTATACATCGCGTTGTATCTGATACATCAAAGATGGCAAATAGCTACAGGTCCTCATTGAAATACAAATTGTTAATCTTATAGTTTTCTCCTTAGTTTTATGTGAATTTACAGAAATCATTTTAAAATACTGAAGAAAAGGAAGATGGACTGTAACTCAAAAAATATATGGATAAATATGAGACAATATAAGCTATTAAAATAAGCTGAGATAAAATATTTTTAGTGCTCAGCACCTCAATGTTTTTTGTCTCAACATTTTGATTGTTTAATGTTTTGCTCAATTCAATGTTTTTGTGATCAATGATTTTGAATTTTTGGTGGCTCACAACTAAACGGAATTATGATGTTAATTCCTATGCTTTTATGTGCTCAGCACATTTAAATGCTTTCAGATGTTAACTTGGATCTTCAATTCATTTAGAAATTTTAGACAAAGAAAGAGAGAGAATAAAAACAAAAAAAAGAACACTTAAAAGGTATCATGTTAATGAAAAACAATTCTCATTCGTCTTCTTGTAGAAAATCACACAGTAATTCATAACAGAATCACCAATCTAATTAGAAGTATGGCCACCAAATTTTTTTGTCAAGGAATGCTTCCCTTTCTTTACTTTATAATGACTTAAAATATTGAGAATAGAAGTAGCGAGCAAGGGAAATTCTGTTATTGCTACTTAATGCCTTCGTTTTCTGGGTTTCATGACTTTCATATTATTTAATGATCTATTAAGACCTTCAACATTTTTCCATCACTCATCATTTGCTTGTAATTTCACCCTCTCTTTTTCTCTCTGTTGTGTTGAATAATGTTTTGAATTTATATTATGCTATACTTGAACCTCTTCATATGCCACCAAAATTGAACGTAGCAGAATAAACATGATATGAACTATGATTGTATGAATAAACGCAATTTAGAAATAGAGAAGGACGTGACAAAAATAATGTTTTATTTTAAATAAAGCTAGGAAAGATAAAACAAAAAGGAAAGGAAAACAAAAGTGAAATAATAAAATATAAACGATGATTTCTTTTAATAGTAGCTTTATTTAAAAATGTGAGGAGTGAATTTATCTAGAGACATTAGATAGTTTATGCCTAAATATAAATGCAATTTACTTATGTTTAGCAACGAAGTAAAGAATGAGAGAAGTAAGTTAAGAATTGAAAAACATAAAGGAAAAAAGTCCTATGGGTCTTCACTCATCCATCTAAAATAATCTTTTATTCACCTGAATTTTGTTAATCTGCCCTGTAATTCTATCCATTTTTTCCATTGCTTCCTAAGCTGATGCTATATTTGCTATTATGAGTTGAATGTTATAAAAATAACATTTAATTGGACAATGATGGCAGTGATTGTGTCACATCATAAGGAAGGGAAAAGTGAGTCGTATCAATGAGCAACATCAACAATTACTAAACAGTAATTCTGTGCATTGAGAGCGTGGGCATGACATTAAGGATCAGTAAAAATAAAAATTCTACACCCCTGTGTTTCAAAGCTACTGGACTGGCGCCGTAATGCAAAATTCTATTCCCATAACAAAGTAGTAGGGTAAAAAGAGAAAGAATATAGAATGTTTGCCGACAAAACTATCAAGTCCATGTTTTTCCGGTATTAGTAACATTATCTTTGGATTCCATATTTCTAGTCCAAGTGCGTGGCCAAATTGCCAATGAAATTTTGTACATGTCTCGTTCATCTGTTTCTCGTTTCAGAAACAATTGTTTTCGCGCTTTGTTTTATTTCGATTAATGTTTGGAACATTTCCTTTCTTCCTTTTCATTTGCGACTTTATGTATGCAAATATGCAGAAGTTTCTATGTGGTCCAATAATTATCACTTAACTTAAGATTTGATTGGAGAAAATTTCTTTTTAATTGATGCAGCAATACACCAATCTGTCGATTAAAAAGGATAAGACGAACGCCATTTGATGAAATAACAATGGCTAGTTAAATCAACAAACATCTGTACACAAAGACATGATCCTCTTAATTCTCTTCTTTCTCTTTTTTGTATGTAACAAAATTTACATACTAAGATTTCTTAAAAATCCGTCTTAAGGAAAAGACTATTTTTATTGAAATCGATTTGCAATTTGATGAGTAGATGTGATGATGAAGAAGAAAAAGAGCGAATAGCAGAATTGAGATGACCATGATCTCTTTGTATTTTAGTGTGTGTGTATTACACCAATAGAATTAAAACGACACAAACTGCTACTAAACATTGTCAAACATTTTACTACTGCATAATACATATCCTTAAAACTTTCTTGAGTTTAGGATGAGATGAATAATGTCGATCAACTATTATGAGACCTCGGTGCCAACAGAGTTCTTTTTCAGTTGATTTTTTGATAACAGATTTAAACTTCTTGCTGCAAATTTATGTGTATGGTTGTCTAATGCATTGAAACGTGACAATAGTAAAATGAAAGAAGAAGATACCGAACACAAAGATCACAAATTTTGACTTACATAAACGACCAATAACTACTGTATAGAAAATGAAAAAAATGGAACACTCGGTGAATCATCCTTCAAATTCAACCAAACTTCCAATGAATATGAATATAAAGTAAAAAGAAACCGGAGTACTTACCTCTAAAATCCTTTGATAAAGAGTGTTGTTAAGATTTTCATATTAAAAATTATAAATCATTAGATGACATATAGAGATAACTTCTCCCTAATATAATATAGTAGGTATATAACATCTCTTTAGCTATTCTCTATTCAGTACAAACATTAATTAAGTTTTGTTCAAAATATTTTATTGTTTATTGCAATTCAATAAAATGATTCAAATTACATTTTATCATATATTTAATTCGACTCATATTACTTGAAATCTGAATAAATAACAGTACCAGTGTTGTGTGCATTAGCAAATATCTGATTTTCCAATTATTGCAATATTAATGTTATGTGCGCACAATATATTGCAATTTTATATCGATAATCGCAAGAGTAATTTAATACAAATCTATCTGTGAGGTGAATATGTTATGGCGTTTAATACTTGACAAAATTCGCCCAATATAAAAACAATCAATAAAGCTATTCTAATTCTACTCAATATTTAATAATTAAACTGCAGATATTATGCACACTGAATTGCAAATTTGCTTGTTTTTGCAGCTTTTTATTATATTTTATAAACCTTTTTGCTCCCTTTTTAACACATTGTATTGGATGAAATAAATGCAATTCTTCATGTTTATGAACGCGTAATCTCATATAAACGGTTCATTCTACTCTATTTAATACAATATCTTGAAGTGTTCTAGAATCGAGAACTCCAGCAACATATGTTTTCCTCCAAATTTAGTGGCGTCGAGCATAAAAGCAATAAATTACCATATAAACTATATAATAATATTATAATTATCGCCATTATCAGCTTTTTACACTTGTCTTTTTTAATCTAATAATAAGTCTCCAATAACAAAACATCTTTAAGCCCCCTACATTTCTGTCAGTCATCATTCGGAGCCTGAATTTACGATTATGATGAGGTCGCAATTAATCTAATTACACGACATGGTACTTTCTATTGTTTTCAACAACTGTTTCACATCTAATGAAAATTGATGTGCGACACTTTTATAGATAAAACGATTATATAACATTTTCTGTTGATAACCTTATCTAACTTATCTATACTCACTTTCACACTCGAGCATTATCTTGATGCCTAACCCTTTACTGTCTATTACTTTAAGGATAGACTACAATTCTACCTACGACCTCTAAGTGGCGCATTCTACACAAAGAAGGGATTATAAAATTTCCTAAGGAATTAAAGATAAATATCATTAACATTTTACGCAACCAATAAGAATCGATAAAATTTTTTATATACTATCTTGCTTTATATCAAAGACATTTATAAAGAGAAGAATATAGTACCATGATAGTGAACAAAAAATCTAACTTCATCTTCGCTCCCCATACTACTAACGTGGGTTCGATTGTGAACTGAATTTCTCTCCCTCCATATTTCTAGATAAGCTGAAAATAAGAGAAAAAAAGATAAGAATACCATATTCGATTGAATAATGGAGCGATTAAAAAATAATCCGATAATGGATTTATTTTTGAAATATTTATGCTCCGTTTTTGTGAAGGGTCACTTGTCCGAAATATTTTCTCTACCACTATAAACACCGAAAAAAACTATATAACAGTAAAGAAGGTAGCATTTCGAAAATGCGAAGAATGTGAGAGAATTCAAAAATTTTCAACAATGTTTTATCTATCTATATCTACCATAATATAGGCATCAAATTGTCAATATAGATGATGAAACAGTTAGTGAAAAATAAAACCAGATTTCATACATGTGCGTTTGTTATTCGCAATATCAATCTCAATCGGTCCGAAAAATTACCTTGACTAGCATGATGTAATCATAATTTTATGGAGCTTATTATTAGATAAAAAGAGAATTTAAAGTTGATAATTTGATTCGGAATTATAATCTATGATTAATGGATCTGTATTATCTCGCTTACTACACGCAACAATGCATCGATCAGGGACATCTTCTAATATACAATTGTAAATACTAAAACTAAATTACACAGTTACTAATCATGACGCATTTAAAACATGAAATGAAAAGAGCTCTTTAATATCAGTCCTTCCTTCATGTGTACTCAAAAACCGAGAAGGACAAAAGCTACAAACGAAACATCTTAACTACCTAATAAAACTAGCTCGTACAACAAAAACATACATTGCATTCATGTATACAAGAAATAATATATACACTGACAGTACATATGAACATTGGACATTCAGAGAATTAGTAAATTAAGTCATAATAATTTACACTATCACACAAAAACATATCTAACAGCATAGTGACTCTAAAATTAATTAGCTCGATATATCAGAAATAAAGCAACAAATATAACTCCGACACTCAGAAGCATATTATAATGCAATAAATGGAATATGACGAATAAGTTTGACAGCACATCACTGAGTAGCATTATTATCAGTATTCAAAATAATTAAAGTGAATACAAATTATTAAAATATTGAAAAAATTATTGTAAAAAGTGAAATAAAATCAAATAAATAATATTCATTAGAACACAGAAATTATAAGAACTATACTTAAGACAATCCAGCTAAATAGAAGAATGTTATATATATCTACGTATAAAATATACATAAAAGTTCTAGTAATATGTATCCTAAATAATTGAATGAATCTATTAAAGTAAACATTCTACTTAAAACATCTTTAAAATTACGTAATCTCTCCGAGAGTTAAATCTACTTCTCTTCACATTATTCATTGAGTATTGATCGTTAAATTGAGGAGAGTTCACAGAAAATGTTCCATTTTCATTTACACATTGCTTTGCCTGTATGTCAAATTTGTATTTGTTAGTCAGGCATTTCTCTTTTATTTCTATTGTCCACTTTCAATGCTGACATACAAACACATAAATTTTGCATCAAGATTTTAAAATCTGTTCGAAAAAATTCAACTTAAGAACTCTTGCACCTCCTAATATGTGTCACTATGCTACAATCTCAGTCCCTAAAACTCAAAAAAAGTTTTAATGATATATGTACTGCTCAGTAGTAAAAGTTTGACAATGTTTATTGCCAGCTTGTGTCTAATTTATGTCAATACACACACATCAAATATCAAATTGATCATGTCCACTTCAACTAATCGCATCTTTTTCTCTCTCATCTACTTCATTCCATCATTCACAATGCAAAATCGATTTCATAGAAACTTATTCATTTTCACTTAAGACGATTTTTAAAGAAATCTTTGAAGTAAATTTTCTTCACAACAAAAAGAAAGAATGAGAGATTAAGGGATCATGCCTTTTGTGAAAGATGTTTGTTGATTTAAGTAGTCCATTGTTATTTCATCAAATGTCGGTTCGTCTTATCCTTTTAATCGACAATTGTGTATTGTGCAATCAATAAAAAGAATTTTCTCCAATCAAATCTTAAGTAAGTAATAATTTGGACCACCATAGAAACTTCTGATATTTGATACAATAAAGTCGCAAATGAAAAGAAAGAAAGGAAAATTTTCCAAACATTAATCGAATCAAAAGGCGAAAACAAATGTTTCTGAAAGAGAACAATGAACAGACAAAATCATTGGCAATTGGCACGCACTGGACTAGAAAATATGGATCAAAGAATAATGTTACTAATGGAAAACATGGATTTTGATAGTTTTGTCGGCAAACAATTTATATATCTTTCTTTTTTACCTACCTACTTTGTTATGGGAATTGAAATTTTGAACGGCGCAGTCAGTAGCTTTGAAACACAACGGGGTGTAGCAATTTTTATTTTTACTGATCCTTAATTGTCATGCACGCTCTCATGCACAGAATTACTGTTTAGCTATTGTTGATGTTGCTATGATACGACTTCACTCTTCACTTTATGATGATGACACACACATGCATCATTTCCAATTAAATGTTATTTTTATACATTCAACTCATATAGCAAATAAGCATCAGCTTAGGAAGCAAGGAAAAAAATGGAAGAATTACAGACAGATTAACAAAATTATGGTGAATAAAAGATATTTTAGATGGAAGTGAGACGCCATAAGGGATTTTTCCTTTAATGTTTTTCATTTTACTTATTCTCTCATTCTTATTCGTTGCTAAAATAAGTAAATTGCATTTATATTTTAGGCATAAAGCTATCTAATGTCTCTAGATAAATTCACCCTTCACATTTTTTATATAAAGCTACTATTAAAAGAAATCTCGTTTATATTTACTTATTCACTTGTTTCCTTTTCTTTTTTGTTTTATCTTTCTTAGCTTTATTTAAAATAAAAATCATTTTGTCAGTCTTTCTTTATTCTAAAATTGCGCTTTATAATACAATCATAGTTTCATAATCATGTTTATTCTGCTACGTCAATTTTGGTAGCATATGAAGAGTTCAAGTAATAGCATAAATAAATCAAAACATTATCAACACAACAGAGAGAAAAAGAGAGGGTGAAAGTTAACAAGCAAAGTGAGTGAGGAAAAATGTTGAAGGTCCTTAATAGAATCATTAAATAACTCATGAAAGCATGAAACCAGAAAACGAGGCATTAAGTAGCAATAACAGAATTTTCCCTTGTCGCTACTCTATCCAATATTTTAGCATTATAAAAGTAAAGAAGGGAAGCAATTCCCTTGACAAAAAATTGGTGTGCCATACTTCTAATAGATTGGTGATTCTTTATGATTATTCTGTTGTGATTTTCACAAGAGACGAATGAGAATTGTTTTCCATTAAATGATACTTTTTAAGTGCTTTTGTTTTTATTCTTGTTCTTTTCTTTGTCTTAAATTTTTCTTATTGAACATCAAAACATTGAAGCATTAGGTGCTGAGCCCAAAAAAACATTGAAAACATTGATATTGTAAGTGTTGAGCACAAAAAACATTGAAAACATTGATGTGTTTAACACAAAACATTGAAACATGAAAAACATTCAAACATCAAATGTTGAGCACAAAAACATTGAGTGCTGAGCACTAAATATTTTTATCTTCAGCTTATTTCAATATTGACATTGCCTCATATTTGTCCATATATTTATTTGAGTAAAGTCCATCTCACTTTTCCTAAGTTATCTTTTTTAAATGACTTGTAGTTCACATAAAACAAGGAGAAAACATAAATTAACATTTGTATTTCATGGGCCTGTGGCTTTTTTTGCCATTCTTTTGATGTCTCAGAACAAGCAATGATAATAAAGAAAGAAAATGTAGGAACAAAAAGTCAGAGCACGTTGTAAATGTTTTTCATCTCATCATCATTCTGTGTAGTTGTTTAATAAATAAAATTATAACTCGCACATAATTTTGTGCAAGCAAGAAACATCATTATCTACTTTATCACGCTTGGTTTACGATGAGAATTGTAGTATGATGATGATGATGAAGATGAAGGAACTCAACATTGATAACATTTTTCCTCTCTTTTTCTCTCATTGCAGCAGATGTGCGATTTTATTCGTAGAGATTTTCAGTATTTTGAAATGGTTCCGTTGAGGATTGAGGCTTAATAATGATAATAAATTTTAATGGGATTCTTCTCACCTTTAAAAAATCTACTTACTTCTACTGATAAGAAAAAGTTTTATGTTTGCGGATTTGTGAGAAAAATTTAATGTTTTTTATCTAATTGAAAATTTTGTTCAGAGTGAAAAAATCTGATTCAATGTGTCATTACAATGTTTATGACTTTATATTAAATTACGTACAAATTTGTAATAAAAGCTAATTTCGTTTCTATGTAAATAAAGTGACGATGATTTTTTTCTATTCAATGGTCAACAAAGGCTATAAAGAAAAATTAAGAAGTTTTAGCAACATAATGGTGGCATTATAACATGTGTATCGAATTACACGAATACTAAACACTCAATTTGTTTCAAGAAGTGCATGTAAAGTGCATATAAAATCAAATAAAGAATAACTTAGCGTCATTCGATAATTAGATTAGCAATAAAAAGGTGGGTTTGAAGGGTTTCATAAATTGCAAGTAACTTCATTCATGTCTAGCATTTTACATGTGGAACAATTGAATGAATATGAAATCCGATGCACATATAACATGCATGTCAAGACACTTAAGAGCTTAAATGTATTTTTAAAGTATTGTTCCTTTTTGCACTTTCATACTTTAAAATATTTTTCTAATTTTATACAAGCATTGTGCAGTTACAGAGAACAATATTGTTGTTCAATTTAGCTCGCGGCTATTTTCTGTCACAGCATACACATTTTATTTTATTTGAAATCACATACACACACGAGGAAGCTCAATTGTCCTTAAAACATTTTGTTGAAATTTCAATGCTCTTTGATTAAATCTAATTATAAGCTGAATTGAATGCAGTTTTGTGAAGTAATGGCAACAATAAATGTGATTAAGTTTCATATTTCAAAAAAAAATAGAAATTGGATCGAGAACATTTTTTTTTATGCAGTGCTCTGTAATGACTAATTTTTGTGTCCAGACATGATTAAAAAGTTGCAATTCAAAAGAGAAAGAACGAGAAAAAAATGTCGACATCAAATGAATGTTCTTTGTGAAAAATTTCTTTTGATCTTTCTCTCATTTTGTGCCTGAAAGAAACTACAACAGCAACTTTTCTCATTATGGCAATTTTACATTTATTATCATGTTTGTAAGTAAAAGTATGAGAATATAGAAGAAATAAGAAGATAGATTTTTTACATGATAAAAAATTCTCAAGATTCTTCATTCAGAGGATTACACAAGAGTGTTTTTAAGGTGTCGATTGATGAATGTTTGCTACTCCAATTACAATTCAATTTATTTTTGTTAATCGATCAGGAAATGACAAAGAATTGAGTCTAAATTGCATTTTCTAAATATGTGAAATTTGAGAGTAAAAGACACAAATTTTCATTCATTTCATTGATGACACCTTTTTAAAAAGAGAAAGAAATAAGAGCAAGAAAAGATCTTTATCAATTCTGTTACAAACATGATTTCTTAATAAAATTACAATGAAAAAGGAAATTTTAATCATTTTTAAATGAATTTCATTGATAAATTCAGAGTTGGAAAAGTAGGACCTACTTTTGTAGATTTCACCTACTTCTACCAGTAGATTTGACCTACAGTAGGTCCCACCTACTTTGTTTTTGAAAAAGTAGGTCGCCTACAAAGTAGGTCTTGTCTACAGTAGGTGAGACCTACTTAGTAGATTTACCTACTTTTCCAACTCTGGATAAATTATTTTTTTAATAACTTTGGATTTCATGTTATGGGCATTCAATTTTAATTTATTTTAGATAGATAGATAGATAATTTTTATTGACAAAACTGATATGAAGTTGCATAAATCCTAATGCTACATGGAATGTTTTAATTTATTTTAAAAATAATTCATTGCAGTGCGTATATTTTTTTTTTTAGTAACAAAACTATGTACAATGACAAATTATCATCAGATATGAAAATAAAATAAATTGGCTTTAATTTTTTGACATTAACCGATAAATCTTCATGATTTTAAAAGATAATACAGATGCAATTAAATGTAGAATATTTAAAAATGATCTCAAATTTTATTGGATTTACTTTTTTAAAAGCCTCATGCATATTACATGCGAGACTTAAAATTTCTCTCCCTTGTTACTTTCAAACAAATAATTTTTTTTTTTGCCTTTCAATCCCCAATTATTTCGCTCACATTTTTTGAAGCGAATGAAATTGGATTTTTTTCACTCGAGTTGCGCTGCATAAAATATTCAAAAAAAATTCTCTTTTCTCTTACCTACATACTCTATAAAAGCGACATCGAGAGCTTTTCATGAAAATTGGAAAAAAAATTTCCAACAATTTTTTCTCATTTAAATTCATGAGAATGTCGACAGTGTGAAAATTGAGATGGAGAAAAAAAAAATTTTATGTGAACATCGCTCCAATTCAACCTTTCTCTGTGTTATTGGAAAAGTTTTACCTTGATTTGAAACAAATGAAATGTTGAAAATGAGAATCATGACTGGTGTGTCAAGCAAAAAAAAAGTATCAACCGTCACCCATCACGTATTATATTGTCTATATTTTTTATAATATTTTTGACAGCATCAAATTGGAAAAACCACAATTACAAATTGTAGAAATGTGTTGTTTAATTTAGATAAAATTAACAGTTTTAATATGTTATAATGACTTTTTCTTTTTCTATTTTTAAGTTGGTTTTGAAAGAATTCCATGAGAACTTCGTCGATCTTGAATTTGATCATAAGAAGGCAAAGTTGAATCTATTTGATTCATGTTTAATTGACAAGAGCAATTCGGACAATTTGTTAAATTTTGTTGATTTGGTTGATTATAATCAGGTGGTTTTATAATTGGTACAGTGTAAATTGTTAATGATCTGTCTGAACCTCTTGTTTGCATTCTTGATGCTAATATTTCATCTAAAAATTAAATCAATTATATTTTTTTAAATTTTATTGAGTAATCTTGAATAATTACTTCGCAATTCAGCTTCTCTTTGAGCTGCTAACTTTCTTTGTTTATAGCAATAAACACACAATCCATAAATTACAACAATTGGTAAAGCAACCAACAAAAGAAGTGCCAAATATTCAAAAAATTCATCATCGTCGTCATCATCTTCAAATTTAAACTTATTATCGTGCTTTGACATTTTTGTTCTGTTTTCAGGAAAGTTTTTATAATGACTAAATATTATTGCTGTGAAAATTTATTTTTCTCATATGCTATTCGTTATCTTTTTCTCGATAACGAGGTCTCTTTTGTTGTTATGATAAATATTACAATTTTATTTTCTCAAATTGCAATTAATTGTTATCTTATTAAACAAGTACCTACTTGTTTGTAGAGTACTTGAAATATGAACCACTAAAAAAATATTTTTTCTGTTTTCTGGAGTAGCATTTATAAATTTTGTGCTGATATATTACAATAGTTACCTACCGCTCTCATAATCATCACCATTACTCTTATGGTGCTTGCGGTAAATTTTCAATAAGAATAGTGCAAAACGTATGCTCTTGCATCAGTCACGTGTTGACTACTATGTATTTATGTATAAACAGTCTTAAACTGATTAAAATGATACACACAAGTCGAAATTGATTTGAAATTATTATATTTGTAAACATCCACCCTCTTTTGACAACAATACGCTCATTTTTATGAACAACATGTACATAATTTAATTATGCATTTGAGGAAATTTTCTCAGTCATTGACACGTGTCGCTATTAGTACATGCAACATAATTTTTCAACAAGTACTGACTTCCGGTTTCCTAGATTGAAAAAAATTACACAAATTAATTAAAGATTTTTCATTTCTGAATGTGATACAATTTCATCAAATTCAAGAGAAAAAAAAGTGTCTAAATGCCACTTAAGTAAATTGCAAAGTAAACTTTTCAATCTAAGGACTATAAATGGAGAGAGAGAAAAAAGAAAAAGAAAATCTTAATCTTATTTCTTATGTAATGGGAGACTCAAGTAAATTTCTCATTTTTCAAGTCTTTTTTTCCATCACCCTCTTCCTTCTTTCTTTCTTTTGTCTGATTTTCTTCTTTATTTTTATAAACTGCGGTGATTTGTCCAAATAAATTTAAAAGAATGTTTTAAGGCTAATTTGTAGAAGAGGAAATTAGAGATGATGAAGGATGGCATTCACAATTAATTATTTAAATGCGGCAAACATTTTTTTGGGGAAGAATTTTTGTACTCAAATTTCAACAAACAACGACAATTTATGTTTTCACACATTTTTCATGTTTCATCGACTGCTGTTGGGTTTTTCATTCTTTCTTTATGTCAATCGATTTTTTGCATTAGTTTTTAAACTTTTTTCATTCACGATGAGCGTCAAAAAAAACGTTTGAAATTTACAACAATATGTGCATAACATAGCATATACATAAAGATTGAATGAATGAACATCAATTTATTGTTTCACCTTTTTTGTATGGCTTCGATTTTAATGTTTAACATGCAATATTCAGCTGACTATGACATTGCAATGCCATTAAAAGGATTAAAAGAAATTAATTTGTCTTTGTTTTTAATTCATCAAAGTAAAATGCATTGAAATAAAGATCAAACATTAGAAAAAACTTTTTCGATAAAGAATAATTAAATCTTTAATTTTTGACATCTGTAAGATCAAATTACATTTTCATTGCTGTTCACTTGATTATGATCGATTAAAAATTTATGAAATGGAAAGTTATAGACTACTCTAAAATTGCACTTGAACCGCAATATCAACAAACATATGGTATGATTGTTAAGCAATAAGAATGAGGGTGCAAAAGTGTATCACATAAGCAGATAATCGAAAATCAATCATAAAAAAATTGAGATTGCATAGGAAAAAGCTATTAAACTAATCACTACACACAAAAGAAAAGAGAAAGATTCAATCAATTGTAAAATTTGTGATTTTAAAAATAAAGAAATTTTCATTTTAGAAGGAAAATGATTAATTACTTTAAATCTCATTCATTTAATCATAAAATATCAAGATAGTAGGTGAATTATCCCCTTTATTATTATAAAACATTATCATTTAAGTAATTATCATAAAATTATTTTTCGAAATATGATACACAGTACTTCACTCATTCAAGAAACATTTTATTTGTTATGGCATGAACCCCTTTATTATTTTTAGTTTAAAATAAAACAGAGAGCAAGAGCAAGAGTCATGGAAAAACGTTTTGAAAAAAATATATATTCGTATAAATAAAATTATGATAATGATGTTAAATTCTCGTACACGCAAAAAACATCAAAATTAACTTAACAAAATAAATGTTTGTCGTTCGTTATATAAAAAAGAGAATAAGAGTGAGAAGCGAGAAAGAATAGAGAATTTACAGTGAAAAACACATGAGAAATATAAAGAGCAACCCCCAACGAGTAAGCGAGAGATTGAAGAACCTGAAAATACCATTAAAATGATGTGAAATAATAATATCTCGTTACACGTATGTGCGTTTGGGTTTTGTATCAAAATTTCTCTTGAAAAAGCTTCTGCTTTCTCTTTATTTTTGTGCTGATGTTGCTTGAGGGAAGTTTTATCGATCTTTTTGAAAATACCATGTAACGGTGAAGAAGAAAAGTTTTTAGAAGCTCCTTTTCTTTATCTGTCGATTAACACGTATTCTATAGCCATAAATGAATAAGTAAAAATATATATAGGAAAGAAAATTAATTGATGCTACAAATTTTCCATTTTAGCTGTAATGTAATGTGTTGGGTGCGGTAATAATGAAAAAGGCAAACTAAAAACATAATTTATGCTACAATAAAAGAGTTCCATATTTTTTTTATTACTCAACAAGCATTGATGATGAAATTATTAAAAGAATATTTTATTAAAATTTGTAATTGTCACTAAACACGTCAATTGATAAAATGAAATAAATGCACAACTCAAAATCTTTATAAAAATTAAACCAAAAAGTCTTTTAAGAATTCAGCATGAGCAATAATAAAGAAGAAAAAGGGAAATTTTCTTTTGTGTGTGCATCAATAGCAAACATGAAAAGACGAAAAAAGTTAGTAAGGGAAGTTTGTTAAAACGGCAATCTAGTTCAAATTAAAAATAAAACTCACAAAAGACAGTCAAAAAATCACAACAGAAGTTCACAAATGCGGAAATAACTTGCAATATAACTGATTGTTTATGAATTGTTCCTCGCATCATCATCATTTTCATGCGAATGTTCATCGAGCGCATTGAATGAAAAACCATCAAGTAATTGCAAAAAAAGCATTTAATTTTTAAGTGCAGCATTCATTCTGTATGTGGAGTATTTGCATGAAGAAATTCATACAAAAAGAAACATGAT
>CM031381.1:31266773-31354414 GCA_018290095.1 Polypedilum vanderplanki | reverse complement strand
GCTTTGAATCTTTATGTCTCTGCAAAAACACCATACAAATCGTATCAGCACGTGCGAAACCAGTTGCGTTTTCATCAAACGGTCGACAAACTCCATCGTTTGCCAAAATTCCCAATCTGTTTACGGTAAAAAAATTCATTCATGAGTAAAATAATTTCTGGTCTTTAACCTTGAATATTTTTATTTTTAGATTGATGCTTACTTTGAATATTCTTGCGTAACGCCACAATTTAAATTAAGTTGTGTTCCACCAACAAGAGCTGCATCACAAACACCTAATAAATGAATTATTTATCTCATGAAATTATAATTTTTGATTCATTATAATTAATTTTAATTAATGTTTATGATATTTTTTGTTATTTCAATGGAAAATTTTTAGTTTCTTCTCACCTGATTGGATATAATGAAATGCACAATCTAAAGCATAAGCTGAACTTGAACAGGCAGTGTCAACAGTAAAAGATGGTCCACACAAGCCTAAAGCATATGAGACGCGATTTGCCATGTAGAAATTAGCATTTCTGTATTTTGAAAAGAAAAAGAATATTAAAAGAAGATTAAAAATGATGATTTGCAAAAAATTTTATAAGTTGCGAGAGTTACTGAACTATTATATATCTTATGTTCAAAACTAGTTTTATAGGCAATAAAAAATAAAATTTTAGGGAAAAAAAGTGTCTATAGTTCTTTACATTTATTTTGTTTGAGAAAGGTTTAAAATCCTACGCAGATATTTCTTGTTTATCTTTAAAAATCTTTTCCTTTTTGTTTATTTGTTAAGGAAAGAACAAAAAAATTTAATTGTGTAAAGTGTCAGCAACAGGTTAAAATTTTGAAAAAACATTCAAGTTTATGAACTTATTAAAGTTCATTTTATTGCGCTTGAAAATTTAAAAACCTTTGTTTCATAATTTGATAATTGCGAATTTGCAACCTTCAAATGCCTTGTGATTTGCTAATTAAAAGTTTTTACTTATATATTAGGAAATTTCCAGAATTATTCTTATAAACATTTTAATTTGTTATACACGAAAATTATTTAAATTTTTTGTTTTTAACAATTTAACTTCAGCAACACAAACTTTTATATATTTTCCAACGTTTTTCTCAACTTACTTTTTCCAACGTTTTTCTCAACTTACTTTCTTGTTTGTTTGTTTGTTTGTTTGTTTGTTTGTTTGTTTGTTTGTTTGTCTGTTTGTCCTTCCGGGCAAAATTTTGTAACTCAATTTTAACCCACTTCCTGATTAGCTAGAGCTCTGAAATTTTATATATAACTCAGAACCCGATGACAATGCATTCTAATACACACTTTGTCATGATTTGAGCAGTATTTCAATAGATATTTTCGAGATTAAATTTTATATGGCGACTTAGTTCCATTTTTCGCCGTTGGTGGCGCTAGTCGCTTTACCTTGAAATGTCGTGTGTGACAAATGAAGTGTCGCGCAACAAAAAATTTGAAATTGAAAAATACCGTTTAACAGATTGAAATAAACGTCTGATGACAATTCAAAACTGATATCGGTAATGCTGCGCTGAACAAATGTAAACAATCAGTTTAAGTGAATTTTGCGGAAAAATTAATTTTAAAAGTGAAATTTAATTTAAAAGTGCTAATAATCATAAATAGTTTGTTACAAAACTACTTTAAAGTGAAAATAACTAAGTAAAGAAGTGAATTATATTGGATTTAGTGAAGAATAAAGATTTAATAGTGGTGAAAAAAGATAAAAAGATTGTGAAAATTTTAAGTGAAATAAATTGTGAAAAAGAAAAATTAAGTGAAGAAAGTGATAATAGTCCAGTGATTAAAGATTTGGTTTTAAGAAAGGAAAGGTAGGTTGGCAAGATAAAGAAGAGTTTTATATATAATTTTCTGATTAAATGATTAATATTTTCTCATAAAATTTGTCTTACAATAATTTGTTTAAATTGTGTCATAATCATATTACTCTGTTGAAATTCCATCATTTCTCCTGTTATATGGATAATTTCTTATGCTTGTATTTCTTAAAAATTTATCTTTCTATTTTCGATAATTATATTTATTAATCATGATGAATTCTCGTTTGCATAAAAATATTGATTATCATTCTTATATATTCTCTTCATCTTGCCTACATAAAGTTCACCATGCCTGAGACATCGACTCAACGGAAGCGACGATTGGAGAAGGAACGCCAAGCCCGGCAAGCGAAACTGGAAAACGAGGATGAGGTAAGTAAGTCTGTCCGTCTGTCTAAGCGCAAAAAGCGCGAACAAGAAAGATCAGAAGAAGAAAAGCTTGCAATCCAACAAAAGGATCGCGAGCGTAAGGCGTCTGCTGCTCAAAATCGAAATGAAAATGACCGAATTTCTCACCTTGCTAAAGAAAAACAACGAAAGTATTTAGCTCGAGTGAATGAAATTTCTGATGCCAATGCTTCTCGCCTTGCCTACCAACGTGAATATGCTACGGAGGCTCGAGCGAATGAATCTGAGCAGCAGCGAAATAATCGTCATACACGTGACCGAGAATATCATTCTCAGGCTCGAGCGAATGAGTCTTCTGATGACAATTTTTCTCGCCTTGCTTACCAACGCGAATATGCTGCGGAGGCTCGAGCGAATGAGTCTTCGACGACAACCTTTCTCGCCTTGCCTTACCAACGCGAATATGCTGCGGAGGCTCGAGAATGAGTCTTTCGACGACAATCTTTCTCGCCTTGCCTACCAACGCGAATATGCTGCGGAGGCTCGAGCGAATGAGTCTTCGGACGACAACCTTTCTCGCCTTGCCTACCAACGCGAATATGCTGCGGAGGCTCGAGCGAATGAGTCTTCGGACGACAAATTTCTCGCCTTGCTACCAACGCGAATTATGCTACGGAGGCTCGAGCGAATGAGTCTTCGGACGACAACCTTTCTCGCCGGCCTACCAACGCGAATATGCTGCGGAGGCTCGAGCGAATGAAACCCCTGAAGAACATGAAGCAAGACTTCAACGTCTAAGAATTGAATATGCTCAACGTATGGCAAGTGTCGAAGAGTTTAACAAAACGATCAATACGTTTTGTGATAAAAATTGTGACATCTGTGAAAAGAAGTGCTACTCTGACCAAGTAGCAAATTATCAAAATGTCACACCAAAGCCATATTTGCCAGCTGAACTTGCCGAAAAAAATGTGCTCCTCGTATGCCATCGTTGTCATACACATTTAAAGACTCGCAAAACTCAATGCCCACCCAAAGCTTACTGGAATAATATGCGACCAGGTGACATTCCTGATGAAATTAAAGCTTTGACTAAAGCAGAACGTCGACTTTTATCACGTATTATTCCATATGTTAATGTGATAAAGTTTGATGGCCGTTTTGGTCAATATGGCTTCAAAGGTCAAGCCACACTGTTTGCACTCGACATATTCGAGGTGACTGATAAATTGCAAAACATTCTTCCACGTTCGAGTGATGAAACAGGATTAATTGTAATCACTGAAACTCTTGAAAACTTGAACCATTCAAGAGAATATAGAATTTCACGTGAACGTGTTTATGCTGCACTTCATTGGCTTATTGCCAACAATCCATTATACCATGACGTTACAGTTAATAATTCTGCTCGCTTGGAGACACAAGATATTATTCGTGTTATTCCAGCAGAAACTAATCAGCAGCAAAGTACTGCTAATGAACCTATTGCTGCACCATTAGCACGTAGTGCATATGTAACTACTGATAAGAAGAAAAATGTATCACGAATTTTGCGAGCTTCTTGGCATCAAGCTAATTTAAATGTCTTTCCTGAGTTCGGTGGAACTCAGTGCTTCGCAATGGTTCTTGCAAATATTGTTCGAGCAGCTATTCTCCCTCCTAGTCGATGGACTAAAAATATTCTTGATGAGAATATGATTGAGGGTGACAGTATCTTTGCGGAAATTCATTATATGACAAATGCAAATGCGCAAGCTTTTCCAATTGATGGAAGCGGATACTTGTCAATTAAAAACCTTGATATAATTAAACATGACTTTATCATGTATGATAATGCATTTGCGATCGAATATGATGATGAATGGATGTGCACTGGTAGTTTGCAAGATAACATCAATGATGGTGTTATTGGTCGCACTTTATTAAATGCGATTAGAATGTTATTCATTGAACATAAAGCTGGTGTTCTTGTATGTGAATCAAAGTCACTTGGTCTCATGCATTATGATGACAAGTACTATTTTACTGATTCACATTCATGTGGACCAGCAGGTGTCTCTGCAGTAAATGGCAAAGCTTGTATAATTGAATGCGATACAATTGAAGAGCTCCATCGCATTGTTCGTCGTGCAGTGCATTCAAAAAATGTACCATTTGTAATAAATTACATTGACGTTATTCATAAAGTCAATGCAATAGAACGATATACTGCTCGTGCTCAAGCTTTGCAGGTAGTAGAAACTACTCCTATCGTTCATGAAATTAACGATGAGCAAAATGAGCAAGATATTCCAGTGCAGACTTCATTAATGGCACCAATTGATTTTGATCTGCCTGATGTTGAAGACATCATAATTGAAAATGAAAATATTGATGAGATTGTACGAAAGACAAATGATAATATTGTCAATGTAAATCATGAAAAGAAGGCAGAAGAATATGCATGGTTCCATCTATTTCCATATGGAATAAATGGACTGAAAGAAATACGTGATGTAAATATCACAGTGCTTGATTATTATCAGCAGCGTATTATTGGAATCGATCCACGATTTCAAAGTGTTGAATATCTATTTTACGCTCTCTCGATGTTTGAATATCATCGAATTCAATCAACAATTAACGCATGTGGAAAAAAAGTTCGAGGTAAAGATGGAGCTGTTGAAGATCTTCACTTACATATGCGATCACTTAGAGGATCAGCAGCTTATTGGAGAAATGCCTTTAATGAATTGACTGCAATGATACGAAATATTGGCCCTCCAACTTGGTTTATTACGCTTAGCTGCAATGATTTACATTGGTATGACATGATAAAAGCATTTTTGATTGCTGACAGTCGTCCTAACGAAGATCCTAGCCAAATTAATATTGCTGAAGCACAAAGACTTATCGAGAAATATCCTGTTATTCTTAGTCGCCACTTTTCTCGACGAGTCAAAGCTTTTATGAAATATATAAAGAAGAATGCCAGTGTTCTTGGTGGATCAGTTATTGATAATTGGTGGCGCATTGAATTTCAAAAGAGAGGAAGTCCACATCTTCATCTTGTTGTCTGGATCGAAAACGCTCCATCCTTTGAAACACCAGAAGGAATTGAATTAATTGATAAAGTTGTCTCGTGCCATTATCCTTCTGAACAAGAAGATCCAGAGTTACACAACCTTGTGAAGAAAAATCAAAGACACCAACATACACACACATGCCACAAGAATAATTCTCAAAATTGTCGATTTGCTTTTCCACGACAACCATGCCAACAGACTCGTATTGTTCCACCAAGTTCTGATGAATTTATACGCAATGGTGGACGTTTTTGCACACTTAAACGCAATAGCAATGAAACATATATTAATAATTACAATCGAGAAATTCTTGAGCTCTGGAATGCAAACATGGATATTCAACCATGTGGAAATAATGAAGCTATTGCTATTTATATTGCTAAATATGTTGCAAAATCTGAACCAACAGATTTGACTGGTAGTATTGCTGCAGCTATCAGAAAAATTCGTCTTGAAGAAACAATATTTCACGAAAACTCTTCAAGATTTGTATGCGTATATTGAAAGAGCGAGAAGTTTCTGCAGCAGAATGTGCATATCGCTTATGTCATCTCCCACTTCGTGGAAGTTCACGAACAACTCTGTTTCTTAATACAAGAAAACCTGAGCAACGTTATTACGTTCTCAAATTTCAAGGAAATCAAGCTGTTGGCATGTGCAGCAATATATTTGAACGATATGAGAAGCGTCCACGTGAGCATCCAGATTTTGACTTCCCAAATATGTGTCTGCTCGAATTCGCGATGCGATTTGAAGCAGACTACAAAAAGACTGATGAAGTTGATGAAAATGTCGATCCTATTGAAGAAGAACATACTGGCAGAAAGAGATACATTACTCTTACTGATAATAAGAGAATGCTCATAAGAAACACTCCAGCAGTCATACGTGTTCCTTATTTCTTGATGCATTCAGATCCAGAAAATTATTTCTATAGTCTACTTCTTCAATATAAACCATATTATGATGAAAACGAGCTTCTTGGTGAATTATCTGCTCGCGAAGCTTTTCTTGCTTGTGAAGAAGAATTAAAAGAAAGAAGTGCATTCATGGAAACTTTCCGTGAACGTGATCGTCAGCTTGAGATTGCATTTACACAAGCACATGCTTTCAATTTGCTCAATAATCCAGAAGAAGTTGTAGAAGCTGAATTGGCAGAATTAGAACAAGAAATGCCAGAGCAGCGAATGAGTGATGAGCAATTCCGCAACGTATGTGCTGCAATGAATGTACAACAACGTGATTTATTTAATTTAATAACTAATACTATTCGAGAGCAACTAAGTGGCAACAATGAACGCCTTAAACTTTTCATAACTGGTGGAGCAGGTGTAGGCAAAACATTTACGTTCAATGCCCTTAAAAATCAAATCAATCGATTGTACTGCAGAACTGCAGTAAAAGTTGGTGCTCCAACTGGTGTTGCTGCTCGATTAGTCGGTGGCCAAACTTTACATTCATTACTTAGGCTTCCAGTACAAGTTGATGGTACTGTTACTGGTCCACTTCATCCTTTAACAGGAAATTACTTGAAAGTAATGAGATATCAATGGAAGGATATTGAGTGGGTCTTTTTCGATGAGGCATCAATGATCGGCTATGAAACATTCACCCAAATGGATTCACGACTGCGACAATTGAAAAAGAAAGAAGATGAACCATTTGGAGGACTTAACGTAATTATATTTGGAGATTTATTACAATTGCCACCAGTTAAAATGACTCCAATTTATGATCAGCCATTACGTTATCTTCCAGCCGTTCATTTATGGAGACTCTTTAGTTTAGTTGAGCTAACGCAAAATATGCGCCAACAAGGAGATACAACTTTTGCTGATCTTCTTAATGCTCTTAGAGTTGGTGAACTAACTGCTCAACATTTTCAACTTTTGATGTCAAAGAAGTTGACAGAAGATGATCAAGTTGGCGAATTTGGTCTCCACAATGCAATTCGCATATTTCCAAAGAAAGACATGGTAGCAGCACACAATGAAGCTGTGCTTGAGTATTATCGAGGATTAGGAGTGCAAATGAGAACGATTAAAGCAGATGATACTCTAGTTAATCCAACACGAAACGCTACCAATGTAGACATCAGCAGTATTGTATCTACGGATATCAATAAAACAGGAGCAATGCCAAGTCAATTAGTTATATTTGTTGGAGCAAAAGTAATGCTGCGATCCAACGTTGACGTCGAAAAAGGCCTCGTAAATGGTGCAATCGGTACAATTAAAGAGATAATTTGGCCAAATTTCCGACGTGATCAGATGTACCCAACAGATATTCCATCCGTCCGCATTGACTTTGGCAGAGATGGCATACATTTAATACAACCGAGAGCTGTTCAATTTCCTGCACTCCGTAATTATGGAACAATTGAACGAAGAATGTTGCCTTTAATTCTGAGCTGGGCCTGCACAGTTCACAAAATGCAAGGTTGTACCGTTGATTATGCTGTTATTCATCTTGGAAGTCAGCTTTTTGCAAAAGGTCAGGCTTACGTCGCATTAAGCCGAGTGAGATCATTGGATGGACTTCGCATTGATGAATTAGACTGTAGCAAGCTTACAGGAAAGACACCTTGCAACGAAGAAGCAATTAAAGAGATGGAAAGAATGCGACAATATCAAATGTACCGTGCACCATAAGCAGGCATCATATCCATTCAGTTTATTGCTTCTTCATCTCCTTTTTATTCCTTCCCCTCTTTCCTTCTTCCCTTTTATCCTTTTATCCCTTCCTTTTATGTGTTTCAACTTTTGTCCTTGTCTGTGTTTGTGTTTGTCCTATATGTTTGTCCACGTCTTGGACCTATAAGAATATGACGCGTCATACATAGCCTCTCATATTCAAATTGCCTAACCTTCGCCTCCTCGTGGCTAGGTCTGGAACTCCAAAGAAATTTGGAAACCAAGAAGGGATGGTATAATAATAAAATGCATAAAAATCATTAACAAAATGTAATTTTATTTTGTATTTCACCCATAAATAAAAAGTATTAATAATTTCATTCAAAATAACTATACTTTATTTACAATAAACAATGAAAAAATGTAATAGTCACTAATCTATAATACTAACTGATCTATACCAAAGTGCGAGCGAAGCTCGTACGAGTCACTGATCTATACCAAGTGCGAGCGAAGCTCGTACTTTCATATGACTCGACCGTAGGGCGAGCATATAGGTTGAGCGGAGCTCACGACGTTTGACGAAGTCGAACGTCTACACAAATCAAAAAACTGATCTACACCAAGTGCGAGCGAAGCTCGTACGAGTCACTGATCTACACCAAGTGCGAGCGAAGCTCGTACGAGTCACTGATCTATTAAGTAATCTAGTGCGAGCGAAGCTCGTACTTTCATATGACTCGACCGTAGGGCGAGCATATAGGTTGAGCGGAGCTCACGACGTTTGACGAAGTCGAACGTCTACACAAATCAAAAAACTGATCTATACCAAGTGTGAACGAAGCTCGTACGAGTCATTATTCGGTTACGCTTACTGATCTATATCGAGATACTAACAAAATGTAATAATCTAAAAAATGATTTAATTCATCATACTTTTCAGATGGATAGAAATCAAAATATACATACAAAACTAAAAAGAAGAAAATAACATTATAATTAAAAAAACTTTTAAAAACCAACGTTTTTCTTGCCAACTAAAAAGAATAAAATAATTTTTTCAGGCCGCTCTCAGAGTTTTCTTGTGAATTGACAAGCAAATGGTGACAGATTCTATGACTATTATGATGGACCCAAAACGAAAAACGTTGGGCGCATATTACATTACATTTGAAATTTATAATTTGCTTGATATATATGTACACAAATGAAATTATATGACAAATTGTAGCATATCGCCTTGTGAATTTATATTTAAGTGTGAAATCACTAATCATTAAACCTGTGAAATTGTACTATCGAACTCTCTATGATAATTAACTGTATTTGTCCTAAATTGTACTCAGCACCTTGACAAGAATATGATATTACGATTTCCCAATATCGAATATATAGATCACGACATACACTTGAGATTAATTTAGTAAAACATCTTTTGCATATCTTCTAACATAATTTTATGCCTTTATCTCTTACAAATTTGTTCTATATTTTATTCTAACATATTTCTTTTGAATGCTCCTTTACCCTATTAATTCTATACAATAAATAAAATATAGCGATATATTTTCTAACTTACTTCTCAATTCAAATAGATTTCCTATAATATAATGTATAAAAATCATAATATAAGTTGATATATCGAGAATGTTATAAATTTCAAATGTAATGTAATATGCGCCCAACGTTTTTCGTTTTGGGTCCATCATAATAGTCATAGAATCTGTCACCATTTGCTTGTCAATTCACAAGAAAACTCTGAGGGCGACCCCGAAAAATTATTTTATTCTTTTTAGTTGGCAAGAAAAACGTTGGTTTTTAAAAGTTTTTTTAATTATAATGTTATTTGATTAAGAATTTTAATTTTAATAAGATTTGGTCTAAAGTTAGTAACAGCATTCGATTAAAGATCATACATTTCTTATGTCATCTGCATTGAAAATTCAAAAAAAGAATAAACATATGTGTGTGAGTATGAATTATAATACAAAAGAATGTCGAATAGCAGGTTCAATAAACTAAGGATATTGTCATTCACAATACTTTAAAAAAACCCATGCATCACAGGTTATTCATTATATTGTTTCATCATCATCATCAAATGAGAATTAAGTATAAATTGCTAGTATATAATTTTTAGCGCATATATCACTTTGGCTGGCTGGCTGGCTTGCAGAAAACGATGCAGCGCCACCAACGGCAAATTTTAGAACTTCAAATATTTTGAATCTTACTCAACCGTTACTTTCAAATTAACAAAATTTATTATAAGATTCTGTAAATTGCAGAGTACGAAACCGTTTGGTATTTTAGTTGAAAATAATTAAAAGTCAACTAAAAACCAACTAAAATTAAATCGATTAGGCTTTTATTTTTAATCGAATATGTTTTTGTTTATTTGTAAAACCGTTTCGGACTCTGCTAAATTGAACTTCAATTAAAAACGCTCGCCGTACTTTTATGCATCAAAATTTTATAAACATGTTTTTGTCTACATTCTAAACTATTTTGATCAAATATTTTAAACTGTAAATCTATTTCTCAAACGAATCTAATAATTCTGTAATTTGTCAACATACACTGATCTAGGCATTAAAAATGCGCTAAAGTAATCCGTCCTATGGCGGACACTTTTCACTCTCGTTTGTTTACCCTTTCAAAGCAAAATGTATGAAAATTATTGAAATCAAGAAATGAAGCTTATTATACAATATTTCATAGCTTGTTTTAAGCCGGATCGAATGGTATAAAAATCATTTTGATTTGTTAAGTATTTTTGGAGATCGACCCATTTTAGTAAAAGTCCGTGTTTTTATGTCAATAAATTCAATCGTTCATAACTTTTTAATTACAAAAGGTATTTAGATTCTGTTTGTAGTTCATTAAAGTACTCGAAAGAAATTTAATTTACAATGTACAAGATATTTTTTGCTAGTGGAAAAATATCGCAAAAATCCCTCATGAACTTTTTTGTCCGAAAACTCATTTTTTCAACGACACTTTGAAGCCAAATTAAAAATATTAAAAGAACTTAAATTGAAATCATATACTAATTATAAACTGCTCTATTCTGAGCCAAATATTATGCTTTTCACCGTTTGTCAAAAGCTATTATAGTTTTAAAGAACGGTTGGTTTGAATGAAGTCAAAAAAAGTGTCCGGTTTCTTAGTTCGGTTCCCGATAAAAATTATCTAAATAAACATTACTGTAATACTAATAGAAATACAGAATTCAATCTTTGCTTATTTTATGAAACCCAGATAGAAATAATCTTCTGTAAATGACTAAATTACTCACTGGGAGAATTTTGAAATTTAAAAATATATCCTAAAATGCAGTTACAAATATTTACCGCTAATGAAGAACTACTCATTGATGGATTCTGATTAATGAATTCTCGAGAATATTCTTGATAGGAAAAAGCCTATTCTAAATATAATCAAAAAATGTGACTTTTCGTGATATTTTTTCATATAAAAATCAAAGTGACAGTAGTAGCGTTTAACATTTTCTTTTTACTCATACTAAAGCAAAGAAGGCAAAAATTTCAATTAACAAGCCGCATGATGTCAAATTTCATTCTTTTTCCGTCATCATATCAGCTCATTTCATGTGCTCACAATGAACGATATAATACCACTAACTGACTGCTGACTCTGATGCGAAAATCTCCCTTTTTATGATTTTTTTGCTGACTAATCAATATTTGTTTTATCCCAACATATATACACATGCTTGGGAAAAAGAAAAGAGACAGAAATGAAATAAAAAGTAACATTGATGCCATGTCACAAACACAACCATTTAACAGCACATTTACACATATAGTCTTACTATGGTTAAAGAATATATTTTAGGTTGAAGTTATTCTTTGCATAATATATCCTCAACCTGTTTTCTCATAAATTTTTCCATATAACAATATCAAATTGGAAACATTTAATATTTTTGATGTTATTGTAACATTCGAAATTTTTCGAAATAAATTTAATCTTTGAAAATATTTACACTACAAATTGCCATTTCATTTGCAATTTGAATTTTTTAATAAAACAGCAATAAACTTATCATTTTAGAAAAATCATTTTTAAAAAGGGGTGTGAAAAGAAAGAAATAGAAATATAAAAAAAGAGATGGAAGATTTGAAATTAAATTTTTTAAAACGGTCACTTTTTGAGCTTGAGACCACCTAGCAAATAACTAAAAATCAACTAAAACTTATTCGATTAAAAATAAAAGCCTAATCGATTAAATTTTAGTTTATTTTAGTAGAAAATTTTATCGAATAAATTTTAGTTGGTTTTTAGTTATTTGCAAACATAATACCAAACGGTTTCGTACTCTGCAATTTACAGAATCTTATAATAAATTTCATTGATGAAAATAACGGTTGAGTAAAATTCAAAATATTTGAAGTTCCTATATTTGTCATTGGTGGCGCTGCAATCGTTTTCGCAGCCAACTTCGCTTTGTTTACAATTTTCAATTTGGAAATTTAAATTCGCAATTTCCTAGCTAAAGTAATCAGTAACAGGAATATAACTAAGCGTCGCCAGAATAAAACGAGAGCACAAATCTAATGCAAAAAACCGAAAGTCGCTAGCTGTTGTAGTTTTCGAGATCTCGCGCCTCACCCAGCCAGCCAGCCACGTTACATTTTAGGACTTTTTGGGAAAAACTATCAAACATCTCTCCAAATTGCCGAGTTATGACTGACAGCCAACCAGATATCATGGACATGAATTTGCAAAAATGTAAGAAAAGAAATATCAAATGAATGAAAGATTAAATCGTTAAAAAATTCAATTAAATAAAAATTTTTGTAGGATTTTTTCTGATCAAGCAAAAATAGGAACACTATTAGAGAAACAGCACAATTTGATATGGAATAAAAATTTATATAACACTAAAAGCTCACCGAGGAAAAAAGATAAAATCAAGGGGTGGGAATTTTATCAAAAAAGTATTAAACCTGGTAATCCAAAGCAAAAAAATAACGGTCATCATACGGTCTAGATGGTGTGCAACTACGCTTTCGAAAAAAAATTTTTCATTTTTATTTTCGCCAAAAAATTTCAAATTAAAGTGATTTGCACACTTGAGCAAGTACTAAATTAATTTATTTTACTAATAGATGTTGTACGATGTTTGTTAAGAGTCAGAAATGAAGATAGGAAAGAAAAATTTTCTCTGTTTAAATTTTTTTTTCGAAAAGGGGTGTGAAAATTTCATGAAAATCAATTTGAATATTTCGAAATGTAACTGTCACTTTTTCGTTTTGGATTACCAGAGTATTAAATTACCAAAAACCTTTCAAATTAACACAAACGTATCAAAATATCAAAAAGTATCAAAAATTTGTATGGGATTTTTGATAATTTGCCATGAAGTAGCCTGGAAAATGGAATTTTTTCAACGCCTACTTTATGAAAATTATCAAAGTTCCCACCCTTTGGGTAAAATGATATTTATTATAAAGGAAAAAAAAAAGATTTTTTGCTTGCACAGCAATTAAATGGTTTAAATTTTTCTTTTTAATTTTTGAGTCGTTTCATTTTTCAAAATGAACATATACACATGAAGATAATGCTTTACTCCTTATTGTAGAACCATTCCAAATTTTTAAAAAGTTGAATTTTTGTGAAAAAAAGATAAATGCATGTTACGTCCCCAAACTATTCAATGTAAAAATTACTTTTCTCTCAAATGTAGATTTCTAGTAAATTGCATAAGAAGCAGCAGTAGAAGCTGTAAAAAAAGTTTCAATGAAAAAATATTTTCAAACAACGAAATGACTTCTTTTTCATGGAAACAAAAGAAAAAAACTCTGGCTGCTGGACGACAGTATAAGGATAAGAAAACAGAAAAATCGGTGAAGTGTAGGAAACAGGCAATAACATTTAGAAAAATACAGAGAAAGTTCAGACTTTTACAAATATTAAATGCTCGAATAGCATTAAAAAAGTCAATGATTTGCAATATTATAAATGCTTTTTACTGTTGTTTTCCCTAATTTTTTAAAATGGTTTTAAAATAAAACATGATGGAAAAGTCTCTGCGTAGATCAGAGGACTTAAGCGCATGTTTGGCGCCCAGATCAGTGAAATTAGCGGTTACAGAACTAATAGAGTCGTCTTTGAAAGAAATATTCGATTGCAATAAGCTTTGTGTTTCGTTTATATAACCAAAATGGAAATATAATTATCAAAACTTGAATTTTGTATTTGTTACTGATTCTTAATCGTTTTAGACTTTCAGATTTGCATTTCTTTAAATAATAAATTAGTTCCAAAATTAGCCGTTAGTGGCGCTGTAATCGTTTTCGCGCCAAAAATTTGTTTACAATTTTCAATATGAAAATTTAAATTCGTAATTTCCTAACTAATATAATAAGTGGCAATATTCTAATAAAGATTGCCGCCAACAACTCGATAGCACAAAACTAATACAAAAAACCGTAAGTCTCTAAATATTGTAGTTTTCGAGATCTCACAACCCGAACAGCCGAACAAAGTGAAATTATAAGCTGCATTGTTGTTCCAAAAATGCGCTAAAAAATATCTCACATCAGTTAGTTTTTGAGAATGAAATCAATAACTTAAAATTTTTTAAACTTCATGTAAAAATCAGTAATATTAACCGTCAGTGACGTGTTAAAAGCGCATTCTCCCGCAATAGATTAGTTTTGTTTTAAAATTCATTGTAACTTTCAAAAAAAACTTCTTCAGGCTTCTTTGAAGTCTGTAGAGCCTAAAACATACACTTGAGATAAAATGTCTCAAAAATTACTTCTGACATGTTTTCTCAAGGTTTCATGACATTTTAAGACTTTTTGCAAAAATTTTTTTAGTCCATGTGATGGACATCCACCACATGCATTCTCTTAGATCAACACCAATCTAAAAACTTTTTATGCCATCTTATTCTGCGCTTAAAGACCTTTCCAACGAGTCTCAAGTTTTTAATAAAAAGAATAAACTAAAGAATATACTATGCTTAAACTTTATTAAAATTTTAACGGTTTTAGTAAATTTAAAATATTGTATGTTTTGAAGATTGATGTTAAATATGGAAATTTTGAAAAAAATCAATTGCAAATCGCTCAATTTGAGCATATTTGAGCATGTAAAGCGGGAAACAGGAAATATAGAATTATAAAGTCTATCATTTAAGATAGAAATGATCGCTGGAACGCTTTGCAATCGAAACAATTTTAAATATTATGATTTTCAAAAATTGCAATATGGCGTAGATGAATTTAGTGTTTTATCTCTTTTTTAAACTAAAATTCTTATCATTAATAATTCTTTGCTTTATTATCTATATTTTAATATAAATATGTCTATGAATAAGTTATTTTGTTTTGAGAAAATTTGAATTAAAAAATTGATAGCTAAATGTAAACAATAAAAATGAAGACTTCGAGATGAAATTTCTCGATAATTATGCAATAAAATCACTAATCGCTCTGTGAAAATAAGCATTAAGATATGCTCTATTGATTGGTATATGATTAAAAGGAATTTGTAAAATCATCAATATTTTTGAAAAATGAACAATTTTCAAAATTTTGGATCACTGTGCATATGCTTTTACACGAAATAAATTAAATTATAATTTTACTAGCTTTAACACAATTGTTGCAAGCACAGCTCAGTGTTTTTATTGTTTAACTGTAATGTAAAATTGTTAACTGGGACAGGATAAAAGTCAGGGACTTTGATATTAAATATATTTGAGCGAAAGAAAATTGACAAAATGTCGTTTGTACAATTTTTCAATTTGTAAACAATGAAATTTTGAAAATTTGTATGAAAAATGATAGAAATAAGAAATGTCACTTACTATATGTTGTTTTGTAGTCTGTTTTAAGACAGATTGAATGATGTATAAATCATTTCAATTGGTTGAGTATTTGCTGAGATATGAGCGATTTAGTAAAAGTCGCCATTTTTAGTTCTTCTTTTTTAAATGCTTATATCTTTTTAATTATAAAAGATATTTGAATTCTGATTACGTTTCTTAAAAGTGCACAAAAGATACTTCATTTACAGTGCACAATCAATTTTTCACCAATGGAAAACTTTTGAGAAAATCGTTATTAAAGTCTTGATGTGAAAAAATCCATTTTTTTATGAAAATTTTGAGTGAATTTAAAAATATCTAAAGATGAAACTTTGGAACCAAATATATCTTAAAAACTGCTTAATGCGATTATAAATAACATATCGTTCACCGTTTATCAACTGAGCAAATAAAAGTCGAGAATTTGTGTTTGAATGAAGTGACAAAAAATTAACCGTTTTCTAGGAAACTTCCTAGTATTTTATTCGAATTATAAAAATTTTTAAAACCTTTTTTTCATTACTTCTGATCTTTTCGAATATATATATTTTTTGTATGAAAATTCAATCAGAGTAGTTTAATGAAATTGTTACAATAACGTTTTTTTTTTAAAGATTCTTTATTAATAAATATTCTTTTATTTTTATATCTTTTCATATACAAACTTATACCATATAAAGAACGTTGTTTTTACAAACATAAAATGGATAATTCAATAAATATTTAAAAATCTTGAATAATTTAGAAATAATCCTATTATAATTCAAAAAGTTATAATGTCACAAACAACTGTAAATGTGAAATAAATCAATACACTTTTACGTATAACACAAACCAGAATATTTGATCAGGAAACGAGTTTTTTCATGAAGGTAAGTCACTAATTACATTTGGAAGGAAATTTTATTCACAATTATAATAAATAAATTAAATTGTCAATTACACCGCAAACCTTAATTACACTTCAGCAGGCATTTTGATGTTGGTTGTCTTATATTTTACAACTTCCTTAATGATTATTTAAATACTTTGAGGAAATTAATTATCATGAATTTCACATCTAAACAATGACACACTGAAATTATCTATTAAAAAATTACAATTCATTATTTCTTTATCGAAATATTTATGTCAATATAATATAAATATAATTTCTTATTTAATGTAACAATAATCAAGTATTTATTTGAATTTATTGAATAATATTAAAAAAACATAAAACATAAATTGCGAGATTATGGATTTTTTTTCTTTTTCCATAAATGATTTTATAGGCTTAAAACTTTTTTTTTTACTTTCTAACAAAGCTGTTGAGCGCTCAAAGGAAGAGTAAAGTTTTTAATCAGCTTAACTGAAGGTTGAAGTGAGCTTCAATTTTCATAAATTATGTATATCTTCTACCTAACACAATTTTCTTCTCTAACTTTGTTATTTCTGCTATTATACTTCTGAATATATATTTAAAAAATATATGAATCTCGACACCTTGGATGGTCGGACGATTAGAGCGCATTTTGCCTAACAAATCAGTGTTTGGTAACGAAATTTCACATATTTTTAGTCCTGTTTTCTTAGCGACATGTCAATTTCATTCGAGATTATGACTTGGTTGTGACTTGAGGTTATGACTTGCACAGCCAGCCAGCGCATCATGGACATAATAGTGTATTTTTTTACAAAAAATGCGCTAAATAATTTAAACTTGGAATAAAACTAATAACAGTTTTTTCTAATCATTAATCGATCTTTCAAAAGTTTCATTATATATTTAAATAAGAGTCAATTAACAAAAAAAGTAACGGTCAATTCAGTAATTGAAGCATCTGATGTATTAAGTAACTCTTGATGTTTTATGAACGCTCACTTTCATTTTCTAAAGTCTGTCTTCTTTGTTTAATTATTTTACCTTTTATTTTCATCATACTTAATTTTCCCTCATTTTTTATTTCTGCATAATTAACCATCAATAATATTTTTTCATTTGCATGTTTTTTCCCACTTTCACAATACTTTAAAGAATATAACAATTATGGAAATTTTTCATCATACTTCATTTGCATAACAAAAATTTTAATATTTTGCTGTCTCTTATCTTTAAAAAAGATAACTTTTGTAAATAAAAGAGAAAAACTTTAGGCTGTAAAATTTTTCTTTAAACAATTATTCTTTAGTTTGCAGCTATTAAACTTTAAACTAAAAGTTTTACAGTTACGATGGTGAAGCTAAAAATTGCATAAATTAAAAATGTTGCACTAACTTCGTCAGTCAATTAGCATTCTTTCCTTTAATCTTTTAAAAAACATTTTATAAAAATCAGTAATATTAACCGTCAGTGATGTGATAAAAGCGCATTTTCCCGCAACAGATTAGTTTTGTTTAAAAATTCATTGAAAGTTTCAAAAAAATTTATTCCGGCCTTTTTGAAGTCTGTACAATTTAAAACATACACTTGGGTCTAAATATCTAAAAACTACTTCTGACATGTTTTCTCGACGTTTCATGACATTTTAAGATTTTTGGATGAAAAAATTTTTTGTGTCCATGTGATGGACATCCACCACATGCATGCCCTTGGGTCAACACCAATCTAAAAACTCTTTTTATGCCATCTTATTGTACGCTTCAAGACCTTTCCAACAAGTATAAATTGCAAGGGTAGGGAAATAATATTTTTTTGATATTTGATATTTTTGATATTTATGATAGATTTTGATAGTTTTCTGATAGTCAAGGAAAAATATCATGATATTTTTTTTGATAGTTAAATTTTTGATAGTGAATATCATGATAGTGAATATCACCTTGATATTTCTATCATGATATTTTTAGCGCATTTTTGGAACAACAATGCAGCTTATACATTCACTTTGTTCGGCTGGCTGGCTGGCTGGCTGGCTGGCTGGCTGGCTGGCTGGCTGGCTGGCTGTCCCTCTGAGATCTCGAAAACTATGATAGCTAGCGACTTCCGGTTTTTTGTGTTAGATTTGTGCTTAAAAGTTAGTGGCGCGACGCTTATTTATATTTCTGTCACTAGTCATATAACTTGGGAAATTATCTTTTAATTTTCCATATTAAAATTTGTAAACAAAATTTTTTTTCGCGAAGTTGACTGCGATCAAAAAAATTTTCAGGTGCGCGTAGCCAACTTCGCGTATTTTGAATTTGATCGTTATTTTCAAATCAACAAAATTTATTATAAAAACGATTTCGAGAATTTTATTAGAACAAGATTATTAGCAGCAATCACATTACTCGAGTTTTCATAAATTTTATTCCTATATGAAAATGTAAACAAAATCATAAATAGCTGCTAAATTCTTAATTGACTGCTATTCGCTTATTTTCAATTATTTCATTCGAAACCATCAGTATTACAAATGAAATTTCCTATACATTTGAAATTTACTTCAACCAGTATATGCTATCGCATGAATCTGTTTTATAAACTCATATAATATTTCTGTAATTGTTATAAACTCAGATCTAGGCACCAAAAATGCGCTTAAGTACACCGATCTGCAACACGGGTACTTGGTCACTGGTTTGATATTTTCTTGATAGTCACGTAAAAATATCATGATATTTTTTTGACTATCAATATCACCTTGATATTTATATCATGATAGTTTTTATATCATGATAGAAATATCATGATATTTAATATCAAATGATCTTTGATAGTCAAATTATTTAATAGAAATTAACAATATTATAATAAAAAATCATAAAAAATTTCTGATATTTTCAAGTCCGGTGGCTGGATTCAAAAATATTTGAAAATATTTAATAAATATTAGGAAAAAATTAATATTTTTAGTCCAGCGGCCAAACTTCGACTGAAAAAAATTCTCACTGCAGTGAGTAAAAAGTGAGTAATTTTTTTCCGAATAGGATGATAAACGATAAATTTTCATAAACTTATGCTGAAATAATGAAAACGGTTATATAATTGCATTTCTTAATAAAATTCAAGAACTGCAAATGCTTATAATTGATGTTTGTCAATCATTATTTATTTATCTACACTTAGAAAAATATTTTATAACTGGCATAAAGTTTTTAAGATTTGTCCCTATGAAGTCAAATTTATTGTCTTAAAAAAAATCTTTAAGTGTAATAATTTCTATGACAGTTACAAAAATATTTATAACACTTATAAATTTTCTTTTAAAGGCTTATGAATTTGACTTTTTAGGGACAAATCTCAAAAACTTTATGCTAGCTATAAAATTTTTTTTCGTGTATATTGTAATAAAAAGTATTGATTTATCGTTAGACGTTTATGATTTTTGTATGAGAGAAATGTAAGTAATAAACAAGAACTATATAAAAATGAAAATATGGTTTTATTGGTTATATCAAAGATATTACCATTATGAAACTAGCAAATATTACTTTTTTCCGCGCAAAACACATTTATACCTTTTGACGGACATAATTTGTAATGGTATACAATTATAAAGCAATATAAAACAGAGTCCGAAACCGAGCTAAATTTTGTTCGATTAAACGGATTTAGACGAATAAAATTTAACTCGGCTTCAGACTCTGATACAAATAGTTTTGAAAAAATATCAATGTTTTGTAAAAATATGACAGTTTGATTTGACTATCAAGGAAAAAAATATCATTTTCAAATATCATGATAGAAATATCAAGTTGATATTTACTATCAAAATTTTGACTATAAAAAAAAATATCATGATATTTTTCCTTAAATATTAGAAAAAATATCAAAAAATATCATGATATGTACCAAAAATCGAATTTTCCAAATATAGGCAATTTATCATACCTAGGGAAATATCATGATAGTGATATTTTGGGTGTTGGAAACTCATCCGACAGATAATCAGCTGATAAATCAGCTGAAAAATAAGCTGATATCTGCTGATTTATCCGCTGATATCTGCTGAAAATTCAGCTGAAAATCTTCTGATAATTTTTCTGCTAATAAATTCGCTGATAAATAAGCAAAAAATCAGCAGAAAAATCAGCGAATAATCAGCTTAGAAATTTTTAGCTTATTTTCAGCTAATAAATATCAGCGGATATCTGCGAATAATTCAGCTGAAAATATCTGCTTAAAATTTTCAGCTGATTTTTTGCTGATATTTATAACCTAGAATTCGCCTAAAATCAGCTAAAATATCCTCCAAAAATATGTCCGCCTTATATTTTAGATGAAAATTTTATACATATAATCAACAGATTTTTCAGTTGCTTATATTATTAGAAATTTAGAGGTTTTATCAATGTATCTATAACTGAAGAGCGATGTTACAGTTTCCTGTATATATCATATCACACCTTCAAACTGACAAAAATAAGGGACTCAAGGTCTTAATTTTCGAACCTTTTCAGTTAATTCTTCAATGGTGATTTTCAAAGTCATTTTGATTTTTTTTTATACGTAAACTCAACAGATTTACTGAGCCCATACGTAAACTTATAAACCCACAGATTTATTAGGTACATGTACCATTTTGGTTATGATCTTTGCATGACCTTTCTAACGTGCTCAAAACTTCTTGATGACAATCCACTTTCAAATCACGTCTCAAACATTTAACCAGCCTGTCACTGTAAAATTTAATAACAAACTTTTCAAAAAACTACATTGTTAATATTTTTAAAAAAATTGAATATATTTCCAATGGTTTCTTAAAAAATCATAATGAAACACTTTGAAATCTAATAATTCTCATATATTTTAAAATTCAAAGAATGTTATCAAATCTCGAGTCGAGTCCGAGTTAGTTAGTTGGCAATTAAAATACCAAACGATTTCCGACTCTGATCTCGACTCCCTAGAATGGTCATTTTGAGTTCATTTTTGCTTTGTTGGATAATTAGTTATCCAAATTCTTGACTACGAAAAGGATTTTTTTTTGGACTTAAAATCATTTTTAGCATGTTTTTTCTAGATTTTGTGACATTTTACAAACCTTCACTGAAAAACTTTTTGAACTAATCTTAATCCAAAAGTATACATATGTATACTCTTGGATTGACAATTATCAAAAGATCTCTTGATGACTTATTAAGTGTTAAGGTCTTTTTTAATGAACTATCAAATATCCATCGAAAATCTAATAGAATAATTTTTTAGCGAAAGTTAAAACAGTTTTTACTGACATAATGTTTTCAAATATGTGAGCAAAAATATTAAATATTTTATACAATTAAAGGTTTTTAAAAACTTTTGATGGTATAAGAACTATTGAATCTAGCCAAATATTTAAAGAGGTAAAACTAGATAATTATTTCAATTTTTTGGCTAAAAAACTATGTCACTCAAATTAATACATTGATAAAAACCTCAAAATTTCTAAATAATAATAAGCAACTAAAAAAATCTGGTTGATTTATATTGTATAAAATTTTTCATCTAAAATATAAGCGGACATATTTTTGGGAGGATATTTTTAGCTGATTTTTAGGCGAATTCTAGGTATAAATATCAGCAAAAATCAGCTGAAATTTTAAGCAGATATTTTCAGCTGAATTATTGCAGATATCCGCTGAATATTTATTAGCTGAAAAATAAGCTATAAAAATTTCTAAAGCTGATTATTCGCTGATTTTTCTGCTGATTTTTTGCTTATTTATCAGCGAATTTATTAGCAGAAAAAATTAATCAGAAAGATTTTCAGCTGAATTTTCAGCAGATATCAGCGATAAAATCAGCAGATATCAGCTTATTTTTCAGCTGATTTATCAGCTGATTATCTGTCGGATGAGTTTCCAACACCCAAATATCAACTATCATGATATTTCCCTAGGTATGATAAATTGCCTATATTTGGAAAATTCGATTTTTGGTAGCATTGATGCACCTGTGCGGCACATGCATAGACTTGGAATAAAATGTCGAAAATCATTTTTGACATGTTTTTTCTAATGTTTTATGATATTGTAAGATTTTTTGGTGAAAAAAAGTTTTTTTGGTTCATGTGGTGGACGTCCACCATATGCATGCCATAGCTCGCATGGAGAACGAATCTCGCGGAAAGCTTCCGTTACACCGGTCTCATAGTCAAACCAATAGATTGGTGCAAAAAGTTTTGAAGAAAAACCCGTTTTTTGAAAGACTAGTTACGGAGACAGACAAGACGGACAGACAAAGTGGGCACATAGCGCTTTTTTCTAAATCTGATGGAAAATGCGCTAAAAAAATTATTAAATTGATTACAGAATACAACATTAAGCCTGTATCTAATAAAAACAAAATAAACTTTTAGTTAAATATAATTTTTTCCTTTTATTTCAATATAAAATTTTATATCATAAAAGAAAAAGTATGCTACTAAAATGTAAATTGGTAATTCAAAAAAGAAAAAAATTAAATTGTGAAAAAATGTAAATTGAAAGGTTATGTATAAGAAGAAGAAGAATGTCATTATATTTCTAACTGATAAGATTATGAACCATGAATGAAATGAAAATTCTTGTTCATGTTGCTTTATAAATCCTCATAATAAACCAAAATGTTTACTGTTTTATAAGAAAAAACACAAACAGATATGATTAAATTTTTTTACCAAAATATATGAGAGATAATCACGCAGATGCGGCGAAACGTAGTTCCATTCTAAAATGTTAAAAATTAATGAGTGAATTTTTCTTTATCTTTTAGGGAAAAATTAAAATTGCTCAAACCACATTACAACCATATGTTATTCTGACATAACTACTCTGTTGTTGGTCTTGTTAAGGAGAAAAATTTTGGGTTCTTATTTTTTTCTTTTAAACATATGTGTTAAGAAAAACTTTTGAGTAAGGACAAAAAGAAGTTGTTTTTACTTTTTAGGTGCCTCTCAGCTATTATGATTAAATTTGAATAAATACGGTTAAATGATAATGAGGTTAGTTTTCAGCAATACTAAAATTTAATCATTTTTTATTTTAACTTACAAATTAAGTGTATATACTGAGAGAAAATCTTTTTAGGACTTGTAACGATTTTGATCTCATAAAACCTTGTATTTTTATTGGCATAAAGTTTTACGTTATGCCAGATAAAATTTTTGTTATAGACTTATAAAATCGAACTTATTTTGTGACATGAATTTCTTTTTAGGAATTTCTTTTTCTGCATTTTCCCGCAACAGATTAGTTTTGTTTAAAAATTCATTGAAACACTCATAAAAAAAATTTAAAAAAAAATTTGTTAAAATTTGTTAAGAAAATTCTAACAAAATCTTGCTTGATTTAAATCCTAAAAAATTTTGTTTAAATTTTAAAAAATAGTTTTTTAAACCTCAAAAAAAAATTTTAAAAATTTTTCTAGAATTTAACAAAATTTTTCTATAAATTCATTTTGAATTTTTAGAAGAAAATTTGAGTTGATTGAAGTAATTTCTTTTATGTGATTTTATTATGAGTCGCCAAAATAAAAAAAAACTTAGAAGAATTCTAAAGTTTCACATTGAATTTCAATTTAAAATTCCTATCAAATCAAGCAAATTTTTCTTCCTCTTGGATTTTTCCGTACCTGATTGTGCTTGCGAAGTATATGATTTTAAAAATTTTCTTTTATAAAAAATTTACTAAATTTAATAAAAATTTCTTAAAAATATTTTTCAAGTTTAAAAAAAAAATTTAACCAAACTTTTTTAAATTTTTTTTTATCAGTGAACGTTTCAAAAAATTTATTCCGGCCTTTTTTGAAGTCTGTACAATTTAAAACATACACCTTGGGTCTAAATATCTAAAAACTACTTCTGACATGTTTTCTCGACGTTTTCATGACATTTTAAGATTTTTAGATGAAAAAAATTTTTTTGTTCCATGTGATGGACATCCACCACATGCATGCCCTTGGTCAACACCAATCTAAAAACTTTTTATGCCATCTTATGTAACGCTTCAAGACCTTTCCAACGAGTATAAATATGTCTGCATTTGGAAAATTTAGATTTTTGGTACATGTGATGCCACCTGTGCGGCACATGCATAGACTTGGAATAAAATGTCCAAAACCTCATTTTTTGACTTGTATTACGATGTTTTATGATATTATAAGATTTTTTGGTGAAAAAAAAGTTTTTTTGGTCCATGTGGTGGACGTCCACCATATGCATGCCATAACTCGGCATGGAGAACGAATCTCGCGGAAAGCTTCCGTTACACCGGTCTCATAGTCAGAACCAACAATTAGTGCAAAAAGTTTGGTAAAAACCGTTTTTTGAAAAGACAGACAGACAGACAGACAGACAGACAGACAGACAGACAGACAGACAGACCAGACGGACGGACAGACAAAATGGGCACAATAGCGCCTTTTTTCTAAATCTGATGCAAAATGGCTAAAAATTACTATTATATTTAAATCATTTTCTGGTTTTTTAAATCTTGAAGTGAACCATAAAAATAAAAATTATAACAAAAAAAATCCAAAAATCATTACGTCTCAAAAACATCTTTTTAGGTCTTATAAAAAACTTATTAGACTTGAAAAAGATCTTTTTTTAACCAAAAAACTTTTAATTATTTAAAGAGTAATAAAAGTCTTTATGAGTTTTAAAAAGTAATTTAAGACATAAAATGAAGTTCTTAACAGCAAAAATGTATTTATATGTCTCATAAAGCTGTTAAGAGGTATAATAAATAAAGCTGCTTATAATGGTAATATAAGATTTTTATATTTGTAATAAAGTCTTTTATGCCAGCCTAATAGATTTTTCTCTACGTGTAAAGATAAAAATTTTCATACAAAATAAATGTCTTGATAAAAAAGCTTTAATATTCAATCTAAATATTATTTGAAAAAATAAATCTTTAAAAACATTATCATTTATCGACAAGAAAAAAAAATCTTTGAAATGACACTAATTTAACTCAAACAATTGAATTAATTCCGACCTTTTTCTAACCCGATCTTATTTTCAAATCAAGTTTTTAAAAAAAAATCTTTGATCTGATTATTTCAAAAAAGTCAATTGACAAGTCAAACGAAAACAAAAGACCTATGAAAAGTTTTTAATCTCAAGACATTTTCAGGCATTCATCTCTAAAAAGAAAGCCAAAAATCCACACACACAATGGAAAACAATTTATTCACTCATAGAAAAAATCTAAAATAAAATTCTAGATTTCTAAGTAAAAATCTAAAATAATATTTTTGTTTTTTACTCTAGAATTATATTTTTAAATTTAAAATAAAATAACTATAATTTTAGAATATAAATTCTAGATTTTAAAATAAGATTCTAGAGTAAAAAACAAAAAATATAGGGTAAAGGCATATGGAGTGGCCATATCAAAGAAATTTTTACTTAAATCGCCTATAACTCTTTAACTATTTGATCGATTTAATTCTGTTTGAAATATATAAATGGCAAAAAGGTCCTAGTTTCATAATAATATCATTCTCAAACATTAAATTGAGCTATTTGATTGGCAATTGATCAAAACATTTGGGATATGGAGTGGCCATGATGAAATGAAGTGGCCAATAAAAGATTTGGAAGTGGCCATATGAAATTATTAAAACGATTGATTTTTGCATTTATTTGATTTAATAGGAATCAGCTCACTCGAAATACGCTTACCAATTTTTGAATTAAATCAATGGCAATAATCTTTATTCATTCCAATCTTTGCTTTAAAATGGTTCAAAATAAGTAAAAATGAAATTTTAAAAATAAGAAAAGTCTCGAGAAAATTTCGTTTACGTTTTTGTTTTTGTTTACATTTTTTCGTAATAAATTTTCAAAATCACGATTTCTAGCTTTCATACTTATCAATTTCAGAACAAATTTGGTATCAATAAAAAAGCTAATAAAATGTAGATTCTAACCTAAAATAAGCTCAATTTGATTTGAGAAAATTTTGTGAAAAGTTGGAAACGATACTAGCGTCACACAAAAATAACAAAAAATTTTAAAAATTTTTCATATGGCCACTCCAAATTCCTTGATATGGCCACTTCATATCCATCATATTTCGGCGTAATAATCTCAGTTTTGAAGGCATTTAGAGACAAAATATAAACTGTAATTAGAAACTACAAGCTTTAATTTCATAAACCAATTCATTAAGTGAGAAGAAAAATAATTGAAAAGTGAATAATTTAGAGATATAAACAAAATAAATTTTTTTGTTATGGAAAATTTAAAATTGACATTTTTATTAGGAAAACATCAATGGAATCGCAAGTATTCTCATAGAAACATAAAGTTTGAAATTAATTGAAATAACAACCTAAAAGTTCAATAAATTATTATCGTTAGTGGTAAATTTTCATCAAAAGAAAAAACTGGCCACTCAAAAGTATGGCCACTCCATATGCCTTTACCTAATTTTTAATTTTAAATATATTTTCTAGATAAAAAAACAAGAATAAAATTTAAAGATTTCAAAACTTTACTGTAAAACTAATATTTTTTTTTAAAATAAAAATCAATTTTCAATGCACAAAAATACACGAAACATTTTAAGTTGGCTAAAGATTAGCCAATAAGGGGTAAAACTTGCATTCACGCAATAAAAAGTTTTTATATAGTGAATGAATGAATTTCGAAGGAATTTTGCTTCTACTTGACTATGTGATTGCTGATAATTTTGTGAAGTATATCTTTTAAGATTACAATTAAAAACTTTGAATTCTCGTTTTTAAAGTAAAAAATTTTAAAAATTTTTGTATTCTAGAGCAAAAAATTTTGGGAATCAAAAATATTTCACTTGAATTATTTTAGAGTAATTCTAAAAACTTAAAATTTTAGATTTTTTTTTATGAGTGTTTGGTAACTGAGAGAAAAATATTATTCTTATTATTCACTTGCTGTTACACATTGATATAAAAACGAACAAACAAAATTTATTGAATCGAGTATCCAAAGAGAATTTTCCATCTTCCAAAACTTCAACTTGGCCTTTTTGCTTGAAGGCAGAAAAAAGTAAAATATGTTATTCCAATAAATTTTAATTCATCTGGCTTCTGTCGATAAATCAATCTGATAGTTTCGGTCGATTCTACTTATATAAATTTTATATAAAAAAAATCTTTTGTTTTTATGTGAAGTAAGAGAAATTTTAAAATAATAATGATTTTTCTAAAAAAAAAGATAGAATATTTTTTTAGAATGTATTATAATTTTGTTTTAAAATTTTTCAATTACCCAATATTATAAATTATTCTTATACAAAAATGGTCACAAACTCAAGTACAAGTAAAATAAAAAAAGGCATATTAATACGCACTTCAGTTTTTTAGAAAATAAATGAAATATAAAAATTTCTTGATGCCAGATGTACTTTTTCTTATATTGACAGAGTAATTTTATTATTCATTCTTTTAAGTTTATGACACTTTTTCAATCCCAGTACATTTATCAAGAAGAATGAAAATTAAATGATATGAGATATTTAGACTGTATTCAAATTATTTTTTCATCATCATTCACATGGCATTACTAGTTATACGAGAAAAGTCTATTTTTTAAATTGAAATTGTCAAATTGTTCGTGTTGCCTGAAAATACCTACATTTGCAAAATGAGACTCAATGACAATAAAATAAAATGAAGAATGCTAAAATACTTTATCAAAGTACAAAATGTGTCTCTACGTTCAATGCTTTTCATTTTGAGAAATGAAAAATGACAATTGACAAAAGTTCTTAATCAATATAAGTGAAAATGCAAACGAAATAAAATGTACACATTTTTTTAAGCCAATACGGAATTTACAGCCGCTAAGTGAACCTAATGGTTCGCATTAGATTACACTAAAATAAAATTTAAAAGCATCATGTAATAAATATAATAATTGTATCATTTAATACGAAAAAAACCACCATTGTTAACATATACATATTATAATAGTTTTACAAACTCAATTTTTAGCGCAATTTTTGCAAAATGATATCGAAAGTGGTCCTCCATAGGACGGATTGCTTTAGTGCATTTTTGGTGCCTAGATCAGTGTATGTTGACAGATTACAAAACTTATTCAATTCGTGTGAAAAAAAAGAAGAAAAAGAACGGAATGTATTGCCAGTCTGAGGAAGTCTTTTTCAAAAAAATTTCAAATTGCCTAAAAATAGGGTAATGGATTTTATTTTCGGACAGAATCTAATTTCCCGACACTTTTTGTTTTACTATTATAAAATTTCAATTAGTTCTTTTTATATTCACTAAATCCCCATACAAAATGTCCTTAATTAGATAAAATGATGTTTATATTATTTATTTATAACATCCACACTGAACCAAATAACCTTAAAATGAGTTGAAAATTAAAATCGTCCCAAATGTTTTTGAAAACTTGAAAATTTTTTGGACAATTTGTTTTCCACAATAATATCCAATTACAATTTTATATTAATTCTTTATTAAAATCTATCACAATCCACCAATTAGGAGATACGGAATTAAAGCTTTTTTCCACTTTGTAAATAATAAACACAAAAACAAAGCCAGCAATACTAATTTAAAGAGATAATTAACTCAAATAAATAATTGATCTAATTTTCCGGACACTACAAAAAATAAAAAAATTTTAAGAAAAAATCAATTAAATTGTGGATACAAAGATATATAATAGTATTAAAACAGATTATATAATGACTAATAGACATTAAAACAGCAGTGATACATTAATGAAAACCTTTAAATAGAACAAAATAAAAAATCGGACAAAATTTCTTAATGAAAAATTTAAAAGTTCATTTTAAATGTATATGAAGCCAATTATAAAATAAAAGAATGAAAGTTTATCCAAATAAATAAATGATTAACTACATTACAATGATATGGGTCAAGAATTAGAGTAAATTTGTAAAATTATTGAGTGGTTTTTAACGTAATTTTTTTTAAAAATCTCAAGTGTCCGGAAAATAGATCTATTGTCCCGAAAATTAGATCAATTTTTGTTTGAGTTGATTTCTCTTTAAATAAGTATGTGCTGCTTTAAAAAAGCTATTTAAGTTGATCATTGTTTGAGTTGATTTCTCTTTAAATAAGTATTGCTGGCTTTAAAAAAGCTATTTAGTTGATATATATAATTATTATCATTAGTTACATCTATAAATCATTGTGTGAAAATGTTTCTTTAAAAAGATTTTCGAATTTTTGTGAATAAAAAATAGAAAAGTGTCCGAAAATTAGATCCATTACCCTATCTTTAAAATGATCAAAAATGATAAAATATGCATTAAAATAGATTTTTTAGATAAAATTCGTAGAGGAAAACGCATCGAAATTTTCTTCAAAAAAGCAAATTTTCATAAATTTCTCTAAATTTTGAGTCGTGATTTAAAAAAGAAATTTTATCTAAAAAATTTATTTTATTGCATATTTTATCATTTTTGATCATTTTAAAGATATTTCAGGCAATTTTGAAATTTTTTTGAAAAAGACTTCCTCAGACTGGCAACACATACCGTAGGGCATGCACTCTTGTTGCACATCGGTTTTTTGGAAAAATTTTATATGTTTTGTATTTAAATAATCCAAAACAATATTTTAAGGCATTAAAATAATTTTTCTGATGCTTTTTCGAATTTTTGACCTAATTAAATGCCAAAAAATCCCATAGTGACCTCAATAATTGTGCTCTTGTGACCATAGTTTTAAGCTCTTATATTACATATAATATATCGTTATTTTTCGGATAAGTTGGTCAAAAGTTATGAATTTTCAAACACAAAAATAAGCAAAAATGCATGTAAAAAACGGTTTTTGGGCCAGAAAAAATCGAAATTTTTGAAAAAAATTCTAAAAATATTTTTCTTATACTATTTCATAAGTGTCATGACTAAAAATTTAAAAAATTAAAATTTTCCAAAAGAAGACTTTCTTAGACCGGTAGCATATGTTGTAGGGCGTGTACTCTTGTAGGGAATCAATTTTAAAAAAAACTTTTAAATTTTTTGTATAATAATAATCCATATCAATTATTTAAGACAATAAAATAATTTTCCTGAAGCTTTTTTGAATTTTCAAACTAATTAAATTCAAAAAAATCATGAAGAGACATCAAAAACGGTGCTCTTGTGACCACAGATTTAAGTTTTATATTGCATAAAATATATCGTTAAAAAGGCCTTAAAATTATCTTTTTAACAAGGTATTAACCATATTTTTCTGATAAGTAAGTCAAAAGTTATGAATTTTCAAACATGAAAAAAAACACAAATGGATATCAAAAACAGTTTTTGAGCCAGGAAAAATCGAAATTTTTGAAAAAAAATCAAAAAAATTACTTTTTCTTGCTATTTTACAATTATCATGACTAAATAACCAAAAAAATAAATTTTTTAAAAAAACTCATTTTTTTTCGCACCTCGCACCTAACAACTCTGCATTATTTAATTCAAAAATATTTTTGGACATGATAAAAATGTCAATCGTGTGAAAAATGGCGGCGGGGAATATTTTCAAAACTTTTGATTTTTCTATTTTATATGGTTAGGGTAAAGGAACCTATTTTTTCGCCCTATTTTCATATTTTCAACTTTAACCAATGATATTTCACAAACTGTTCACTCAATTTCTTTTCTGGTTAAAGTTTTGAATGTAGAATGTGAAGCACTTTTCATCAAAACGCCACTTGTAAGCCGACGATGAGTAGTTTAATTACAATTTCACTTTGAATACGGAACCTAATTTTTGATCTACGGAACCTATTTTTTGACCTATTTTGGTTCCTATTTTTTGACCTAGTTGTTTACATTTTAATTTCCTTACAAAATCTCTCCAAACACTTCAAGAACAAAACATTTCTTTCTTTTATTATTATTTATTCAATTTATTCATGATTTCCAATTCTTAAAATGCTTTAGAAAGCAGAAAATTATGTTTTTAATTTTTTGAACTGTTTTGAGCGCGTTTTACACTTTTTGACTGAGCGCGATTTACATTTTGTCGACAAAATTTTTGTAAACAAATAGGTCAAAAATTAGGAACAAAAATAGGTCAAACAATAGGTTCCCGATTTGTAATTTAATTTCATTAGTTAAAAGTGGCTTCTCTTTTTAATTTATGGGTTTATATTATAGTTTAAGCCTTTTTACAAATATTTAAAAGATAAAACGTGTGTGAAATGTGAACAATAAGTAAAAATAAAGTGAATTAAAATCTTACAAAAATTTTCATATTTATTGAAAATTTTGGAAAATGAATATTTTTTGAAAAGTATAGCTTTTATAACATGAGTGAAGTGATAAATAGTGTTTAAATGTGATTTGTAATTGATCTATATAAGTAATATAATGGTTATGGTTTATTTAGATACATTTTTCAACAAATTTAAAATAGGTCAAAAATTAGGATAGGTCAAAAAATAGGTTCCTTTACCCTATACCTATAAGAATATGCAAGAATCTCATCCTGCTACGAAGTTTTAAGCTTTCTAGAGCGTTTTAAAGCCAAAAAAATGCCAATTTGTCATATCTCAAAAACAGCTCGTCTAAAAAATTTGAAACTTTGGAATTAAATAGTTAAAGATTATTACTTTTAACTAAAATAAAGTGTTTTTGTAAAAAAAATTTGAAAAGAGCTAGACTAACGACAAGGCCTCAAGATTACAAAAATTTGGGTTTTTGAGCATTCTCAAGCGCCTGGTGACCACATAAGATAAAAAATATTACATATTATAGCTTAAAATTTGCGTAATGCAAATTACTGTCTTTTAAGTCATTTGAGCTCAATCAAAAAGGATTTAAAAAAGTTATAGCAGTTTAAGTAAGGACAAAAAAGTTTAAAAAATTGTTTTTACGTCTGCACTAAAATGGCCATATCTCGTGAACAGTTTGTCCAAAAATTATGATTTTATGCTTGTTAGAAAACTCTAAGTAAGCACTACAAGAACCAGCAACAAAATAATTTTTGGACGAAAAAATCGATTCTGCCTCATACACTCATAGAAAAAAAGTAATACCAAGTATTAATTTTGTATGGAAAAATTAAATACCCGGTATTTAACTGAACACTTAAAACCATAGTATTAAAATTTTAATATCAAAATCTTAAGTTCGTATTCATTCAAAATTTTAACCCTAGGTATTTAAATTTATTATTTAAGTATTAACATTTTTAATAATTTAGTATTAAAATTTAAATGCTGCAATATTAAAAATTGAAAATATTTCGATCCTGAAAAATATGCAGCTAAAAATATTACGCTTCTATTCATTTTAATTTACCCAATTTGACTTTATTTAATAAAAATATACAGATTTAACATACAAAATTTAACAAAATTTCTATAAAAAAATCCAACTCTTGTTCATTTTGCCTCTTTGGTATTTATTTTTACTTTATGATTCGCAACCTATAATGAAAAGTTTTATTATAATAATGTTTTATTTATGATTAATTGAGAGATACCTAATTAATAATCTGCATTACTGGATGTTGAATTTCTAATTTAACCTGTAAATAATCAATCAATAATAATTTTTCTAAGCTGCAAACCTAAACAAATAGTGAGAAATATTATAGATTATTTTATTTAAATAAAACTGACTTACTTACTAGTCAGTGAACCTGTAAAACCTAAATAAAATGATATTATAGAGAGATTATTAAGAATTAATTGCAAAAAATGTTTAAGTGAAAAAATTGTTTCTCAAAAAATATTTACTATAATTTCTTACCATATTTTTTCCAAAATTCTTTCATATAAACACTAAAGTTCACTCTCTTTCACTGTTTTAACACCTTATCTTCACTTTTGTGCAGTTTTACTACTGCAATACACACAATTGACCATTTTTTCAAATAAATAAAAATTTTAAATGCTCTTTCTTTTAAAAACAGAGCAACAATATTTTTTTAAACTTTAAAATTTTAATATGTAATAACAAAATATTAAAAAATTAATACTTAAATTTTAAATTTCTAATACTTTGTACTAAGTTTTTGATTTTTCGTCGTTTTCTCAAAATTTTATAATTTTAATACTATGGTAATAACATTTTAATACTTAAAATTAAAATTTAATACCAAATATTTAATTTTTAGCACTTTTTATTTAATTTTTAAAACTTTTTGCTCAAATTTAAATATTTGGTATTAATTTTCACCATAATAATATTTTAATACTAAAGTATTAATTTTTTTTCTATGAGTGTAGCATAATCGATTACATTTTAGTAGGTTTTAGTTGAAAATTTTAATTGAATAAGTTTTAGTTGATTTTTAGTTATTTGCAACTAAAATATTAAACGGTTTTAAAACCTGCAATTAACAAAATCTTATAATATTTTGTTAACTTAAAAATAACGGTTGAGTAATATTCAAAATATTTGTAGTTTCAATATTTGCCGTTAGTGGCGCTGAAATCGTTTTCGCAGCTAACTTCACGTTGTTTACAAAATTCAATATAGAAATTTAAATTCGTAATTTAATAGTTACTGCAATAAGTGATAGAAATATAACTAAGCGTCGCCGGATTAAACCGTTAGCACAAATCAAACACAGCAAACCGGAAGTCTCTAGCTATTGTAGTTTTCGAGATCTCAGAGGGACACCCGGGAGCCAAAGTGAAGGTATAAGCTGCAATTCAAAAATGCGCTAAAAATACGCTATTGGGATCACGATGGCTGGCTGGCTTGCTGGCTGTATGTGACAGTGATAACTCGGCAACGGTAGGTCGTGGAGAGGTGGTTGATAGCTTGTTGGTCTTAACGTGTAGGTAAGCCATCAAAAGAGTTTTTTTGGTGTAATGAAACGTCCAGAAAGCATGTCAAAAACAACTTTGAAAAAAATCGACTTGTCGCCAAAGAAAAGCACTTAAAATATGTGAAATTTCGTTACAAAATATTTTAATCTGTTAGGCAAAAATTGCGCTCTAATCGTCCGACCATCCAAGGCATCGAGATTGATTATATTTTTTATGATTGTTTCACTAAATAAGATAAATTCTCCTATTATTTTACAGGAAAATTTTCAAATGTAAACAAAGTGTTCCAAATAAGGTTAAGCTAAACTAATATTTTTTCTAACAAAATAATCAGTGTTATGATCAGTCTTTCAACTATGTGAAAAGTGAATGTGTGATAGTTTAATAACGCGAAGGCAGAAGACACCTACAAAAGCTTAATACATATTTGCGAATTTTTTGCCTTCGAAAGCAAAAGTCGTAGGTGAAGGGAGAAAAATTATGCCTTCGTGTAGGCAAATACCTTCGAAAGCGAAGGTGAAGACAAATCTTCAAAGACCGAAGGCACCTTCGATAACAACACTGATCTCATGTTTGACTACTTTCTGAATATGAAGTGAGAAAAAATTAAGAAGGAAAAATGTCTCAAATTTTTTAACGTCCCTTATTATAACAAACTAGTTTTAAATTTAAAAGTTCTTTAATAATTGAGCAGGGGTAAAATAACTATGACGAAAGATGCAAAAAAACGAAAGTAACGAAAGATATCGAAAGAAAACGAAAGAGAAGCAAAAATGACGAAAAGAAGCAAAAATTTAAATGATGCAAAAAATGAATTGCAATTTAGGAAGTTTAAAGTCGTTATTCTATTGTTTTATAGATTCTAAAATGAACTATTAATCTAAATATTTATGCTCATAAAGTAGCAGCTCATAAAAACGAGTCGAAAGAAAATTTATAATTTTTCAGAATTTCATGTGTTTTTTCAACGTTTTTTTCGACAATTAAATAGAATTTCGAAATTTCATATTCGAATTTTGGAAACAAACATTGGAAAATTTGTCAAAATTAATTTTGTTTGATTTATCATAATAATCCTACTTTTTATAGCATTATGATGAATTATTTACAAACGTAGTGTTTATTCTGAGCTATTAGAAGCAGAATAGGTATAAAAGTTGAAATAAATATGTATGAAAAATCAATCTAACGAAAAAAACGAAAGTGACGAAAGAAAACGAAAGAAAAAATTTCTTTCGTCATAGATATTTTCCCCCTGTAATTGATTCAATGAACAATTTTTAGCGCATTATTGGAACAACAAAGCCGCTAATATCTTCATTTTGGCTGGCTGGCTGAGGGATGAGATCTCGAAAACTATAATAGCTAGCAACTTTCGATTTTTTGTGTTTGATTTGTACTATCGAGTTATTGGCGGCATTCTTCATTAGAATGTTGTTACTTATTGCATTAATTAGGAAATTACGAATTAAAATTTCCAAATTGAAAATGTAAACAAAGTGAAGTTGACTACGAAAACGATTGCAGCGCCACCAACAGCAAGTATTGGAACTTCAAATATTTTGAATATTACTCAACCGTTATTTTCATATCAATGAAATTTATTATAAAAGATTCTGTTAATTTCAGAGTCCAAAACCGTTTGGTATTTTATTTGCAAATTACTAAAAATCAACTAAAATTTTTTCGATAAAAATTTTCAACTGAAAACTAAATAAAATTAAATCGATTAGGCTTTTATTTTTAATCGAATAAGTTTTAGTTGATTTTTAGTTATTTGTAAAACGGTTTCAGATTCTGGTAAATTGAACATCAATTAAAAACGCTCGCCGTACTTACATGCATCAAAATTTTATAAACATGATTTTGTCCATATTTTAGACTTTTTTGATCAAATTATTTTAAAGTTTTAATCTGTTTCTCAAATGAATCTAATAAAACTGTAATTTATCAACATACGCTGATCTAGGCACCAAAAATGCGCTAAAGTAATCCGTCCTATGACGGACACTTCCGATATCATTTTTTAAAAACAAGTCTTATTTATTGTGCGCAAAATTATTGATTGATGAAGTGAAAAATTGTTTCTTGCACGGGTCTAAAAATGTATTGAATAATAAGTTATGCGGGTAAAAAAAGTAGGAATAAATAAAAACTTTAAAGGATGTACAGAAATATATTATAATAAATAAATGAAACATAAACTTAATTGTTAGGAGTTTAGAAGTACAAACAATTCATCATATTTTGATTTACTTTTTTCAATATTAAGACATTATTTATTAGAGGTCTTCCTTTTTTGTTTAATTGCATAAGGTAAGTGGTTTTTGAAACGTGATATCGTATATAAACTGATGGGTTTACAAAGCTTTCTTTAACCATTAAGTTATTCAAATTGCTCATTTCCACAAAGGCTTTCTTTTTATAATTATTATTATTTATGTTTTTCTGATTATTGTTGTTTATTTAAATATGATAATTATTTGCCATTATTCATTTATTTATGTATGCATCCACAAGAATTAATGAAAATATTTATTTCTATATTATATTGTTTGTCAAATATGCTTTTCATCACAATAATCATTTTTTAGAATTAAATGATGATCATGTAAAATTTATATAAAATGAATATATATGAATAGAAATAGAATAAACAAATTCTAATATGAATCATAAATTAGATTTTATCGGCAAGTTTCCAAAAAAATTGCCGATTTTTTTCCTCTATGTTCAGAAGTAAGTTACTTAATAATTTCTTACTCAATTTAAAATCGGTGAAAAGTGTAATATAAAATTTTGTCTTTGAAAATATCCAAATTTTTGAATTATTTTATCTTAAATTTCAACAGCGTTTTTCTCAAAAGTTTTCCATTGACAAAAATTCACTGTTGCACTGAGAATTAAGTATATTTTCAGCATTTTCAAAAACTGCAAACAAAATCAAATTAGCTTTTATAATTAAAAAGTTATGAACGATTCAATTTATCGACTCAAAAATGGAAGCTTTTTCTAAAACGTTCATATTTCGATAAATATTCTACCTATCAAAAAGATTTATATACCAATCGATGTTCTTAAAATGAACTACAAATTAATGTTTAGTATGGATTATTTTCAGTTAACATGATTTTCCATACAATTTTCAAAAATCTTTTGTTTACAAATGGCGAAAATTTAAACAAACGAAATTTGTCAATTTTCTTTCGCTTAATTCTCTTCAGTAACTTCGTCCTGAACTCTTATACTAACCTAGTTAAATATAATAAGTTGTATTCAAACGTTTTAAGTAGCAAATTCTGGTAAGTACGATGTACGAAATATGAACGTTTTAGAAAAAGCCTCCATTTTTGAGTTGATAAATTGAATCGTTCATAACTTTTTAATTATAAAAGCTAATTTGATTTTGTTTGCAGTTTTTGAAAATGCCAAAAATATACTTAATTCTCAGTGCAACAGTGAATTTTTGTCAATGGAAAGCTTTTGAGAAAAACGCTGTTGAAATTTAAGATAAAATAATTCAAAAATTTGGATATTTTCAAAGACAAAATAAAAATATTTAGTAAGGATAAATTGGAACCAAATCTATCTTAAAAACTGCTAAAAGATATCTTTTTATATTACACTTTTCACCGATTTTAAATTGAGTAAGAAATTATTAAGTAACTTACTTCTGAACATAAAGGAAAAAAATCGGCAAGTTTTTTGGAAACTTGCCGATACTTATATTTTATCAAATTACTAGCTACTAAAAATTCAATATCATGCAACAATACTATTAGTTTAAAATGATATGCGTTAATAACAGTGAAAAAATCACCCTTTTCAAATTTATTTTGTCGTCAATCATTGTTGAGAGCGTTAAAAGTTATTTTTAATGGCACATTGAAGTTGAATTTGAATGAAACGACCGAGAGAGGTGAGAGAAAACTTTTTGTTTGTTGTTTCTTCACCAGTGACAATATAACAATATACTTAAGTGATATCAAAAGAGAAAGAAACTGGGGGAAAGATGGAAGCTCGATTTATTATTATTCCAAATATTTGAATTTCTAATCAATCAAAATTATGTGTCTTTGTTGTCACTCCCATTTCTTTCTTCTCTCTTTTAGAACATAATGATTGCTTATTGTTTTAATTCGTTATTCTTTTTGTGGATTTTTATGACAAGAAAATTTGTGTACCTTATAAATAAAGGATAAAAAGAGGTCGTTGTGTAAAAATTAACTTATCTAATTATATTAATAAAAATTTAAAATGTGTAGATAACAATTTTTTCAAATTTAAATCCTAATTTCAACGCTTTAATATATATTTAAGCAGTCTGATATATTTAAAGAATAAAGATAAAATAGAACATTAAACTCAAATTTCTAAATCTATTATTTTAGTAAAGTAAAAGACAATAAGAAAATACATCACACTCAAAGCTAGAAGCTATTATAAAATAATGTGACAATGTTGATTTTGAAAAATAATTTATCTATTTTGTCTTCTTTTATATTTGAATCTCACTGATAATTTTAAACCCCTTTTAGAAATCGTCAATATTTCAACTTAACTTATGATTTTAGTATCAGGCTCACTTTTTATATAATCACAATCAATATTGATAAAATAAAATGGAAAAATATAAAGGTTAAATAAACCGAATAAGAAAAATCTATTTTAATAATGCCTTATACATATTATGAAAGGCAGAGAAAATCCGTTGATGATTGAACACAGAAGTGACTCGCTCTCTGATAGTATGTAGCTAAAGCAAAGGATATAGATATTATATGAGCATGAGAAATCTCATAAGATAACATCCCACATTAAGGAGGTACTTGGGGGATCGTTTTTTCTTCGTTCTTTTTAAAAATAAACAGCAGCATTTATAAAAATCGTTTGTAGTAATAGAGTTTGGCTATAGATTGTGCTAAGTAAAGTTTTTTTACTCGTAATTTTCATCCAATTTTCACTCTATTCGCTTCAAGTGTTTTCTGAAAAGGCACTTGATATAATTATAAAAGAAAGAAAGAATAAATTCAAGAGACTGTAAAAGTTTTTTCTCTTTCGAAGTTAAAGTACAGTCACAAATAACTAAAAATCAGTAATATTAACCGTCAGTGACGTGTTAAAAGCGCATTTTCCCGCAACAGATTAGTTTTGTTTCAAAATTCATTAAAAGTTTCAAAAAATTTATTCCGGCCTTTTTGAAGTCTGTACAATTTAAAACATACACTTGGGTCTAAATATCCAAAAACTACTTCTGAAACGTTTTCTCGACGTTTCATGACATTTTAAGATTTTTGGATGAAAAAAATTTTTTGGTCCATGTGATGGACATCCACCACATGCATGCCCTTGGGTCAACACCAATCTAAAAACTTTTTATGCCATCTTATTGTACGCTTCAAGACCTTTCCAACGAGTATAAATATGTCTGCATTTGGAAAATTTCGATTTTTGGTTCGTTGATGCACCTGTGCGGCACATGCATAGACTTGGAATAAAATGTCCAAAAATCATTTTGACTGTATTATACGATGTTTTATGATATTATAAGATCTTTTGGTGAAAAAAGTTTTTTTGGTTCATGTGGTGGACGTCCACCATATGCATGCCATAGCTCGGCATGGAGAACGAATCTCGCGGAAAGCTTCCGTTACACGCGTTCTCATAGTCAAAACCAACAAATTGGTTGGTGCAAAAAATTTTGAGAAAAACCGTTTTTTGAAAGACTAGTTACGGAGACAGACAGACGGACAGACGGACAGACAAAGTGGGCACAATAGCGCTTTTTTCTAAATCTGATGGAAAATGCGCTAAAAAACATATACACAGAAAAGAATAAGTAGGGTAAATTATTGAATTTTGGGACACTTTTTCAACATTTTTCAATAAAATGTCATGAATCTTTTTAAAATTGCTTTGTAACATAATAATATGGATATTAAAAGAAAGATTGAAGCTTCCTTTATCAGTATGTTAAGTTTGAAGAACCAATTTTACTGTATAAGTTGCGAGGGAATATCCATTGCGGCAAATATGTTTAAGAAATATGCCTTTTTCAATAATAACATGTGTTTTATAAAATGTTGCGGGAAATTCAAATTTACATCTAAACTAAAATTTTGTGCTTATTTAGTCTTGTAGTTGTTAAAAAATCATCTATTGTTTGTTTTTAAATATTTCTACTACTTTTAATTGTATTATTAACAAAGAAAATAGACATAAAACTAAAATAGAAAAATTTCTTTTGTTTACTTCACATGTCACACACAACATTTGTGATTTTAGCCAAAATTTGTCAATTGTTGATTTTTTGCCATTTGCCACAGTAAATATCCCTCTGTAAGTTGATTTGTAATTTATCAAATTTTGGGACAGAAAATCAGTTCTTGGGACGGTTTATAATATTGCAAACTGTTCGTCATAAAATTGCTTCTTTTACATAAAAATATATTTAGCAATTGTATTTAAATCTGTACTGAGCAGCGCAATGTTTTACTTTCAATTATGAGTTTATATTATAGTTAAAGCTTTTTTGCAAATATTTAAATGATAAAACGTGAGAAAAATGCTAAAAATAAGTGAAAATAAAGTGAATTAAAATCTTACAAAAATTTTCACATATATTGAAGATTTAGGAAAATGGACATTTCTTGAAAATTATTGCATTTAGAACATGAGTGAAGTAATAAATAATGTTTTATTATGATTTTTAATTGATCCACATAAGAAATATGATGGTGTTGGTTGATTTAAGTACATTTTTCAGCAAATTCAAATAGGGCAAAATTAGGATAGGGCAAAAAATAGGTTCCTTTACCCTAAGTGTCCCAAAAAGTGATAAATTTTAAAATTAGTGTTTAAAATATTTCAGTAAATTATATTATTGGATCAATACACTCACGAAGCTGCTAGGCTTTAATATTAAACCTAATAGTAGTGATGGAGCAATTGTAAAGAAAATTAAATACGTTAAATTGTAGTTTAAGGCAAATCAAGTGGTATATAAAACTTTTCGATCGGTTAAGTATTTACCGATTTGTGAGCGATTTGGTAAAAGTCTCCTTTTTCTGTTCGTCATTTTTGTTTGCTCATAACTTTTTAATTATGAAAGGTATTTTCATTTTGTTTGCGGTTCTTAAAAGTGCACAAAATGTACTTAATTTACAATGCACAATCGAATTTTTGCCAATGCACTATGGGCCAGAAATAAGAAAATTTTCTGGAAAATCCTTTTATTGCTGTTTCCTATAGAGCATATTTAGACAAATCTAACGCACTTCGAATAAAAATTTTTGAACATTCTGTTCACGAGATATCGCTATTTTTGTGTTTTTGCAAAGAGTAATTTTTGCCTTCACTTAAAACGCTCTAACTCAGTCAATTTTTTACCGATTGATCTCAAATGACTTTTAAATTACAGTAATTTGCATTACGCAAATTTTAAGCTATTATATGTAATATTTCAACATGATATATGGTCACCAGGTGCTCGTAAATGTTAAAAAAAACTCCATTTTTTCATATATAAATTCACTAACTTCGACCTAACCCGCTTTTAAAAAAATATTTTTCAAATCTGATTGCTGTTTTTAAAAGTACTAATAAATATCTAAAAACAATATTCGGCTTTTATTTTTTTAACCTTCCATTTCAAAGTTATGAATTTATAAATTTTTTAAAAAATCATTTTTTGCCATTTTTTGACTTTGAAGCCCGATATCTTTTTAATTTCAATCGTCCTAAAATATGATCTTTTATTTTATAGAGAAAAAGCTCTAGCTTTAAAATAAGCACAAAAACATAAAAATTCCATGCCCGCAAAGTCTTCATTTTGAGACATTTCCAACGTAACATAAAAATTTTTAAAACAAAGAAGCTAAAAAATTTTCACTTTCTGCTCTGAAAATTTAAAATTCCTTCCTGTTTTCTTATTTTTCATAAAACTAACTACATTTTGAGTACTTTAGCTAAAAAATTGAGTGAAAAATAAAGATTCTAGAGCCAAAAAACATGATTTTTTTAGCCTAAAACAAGGTTTCTTCAACTTTAATAAGCTCTAATTCTGTCAAATCTTGTTCGATTGAGCTGTTTTTGTGCTTGTTGAATAGATATTGAAGAATACTAAAAAATTTCATCAAGTTTTGTTGTGGTTGATGACATTAACTTTGTGAGAAACACGAATAAACCCAAACTTGACTTAAATGATACCGAAAGTGTCCCTATGGCGAATTACTTTAGTGCATTTTTGGTGCCTAGATCAGTGTATGTAGATAAATTACAGTTTTATTAGATTCATTTGAGAAACAGATTTAAACTTTAAAATATTTTAATAAAAATAAATTTAAAATATAGGCAAAATCATGTTTGAAAATTTTTGATGGATAAAAGTACGGTGTCCGTTTTCGGTGATGGGCAATAAGACCCAAAGACAATAAATCCACATACATTTATATGTGGACTTATTGCCCTACTGAAAGACAATAAATCCACAGAAATTTTTTTGTTGGAATTATTGCCTTTCTGTTGGACAATAAATCTATATGAAAATGAATGTGGTATAATACTGTCAAATATTCAATTTGAGCAATATATAAAATTTGAGATTTCTGCTGCGAAAAAAATTTTAAGAGAATTTGAGAGAAATATTGGCTAATTTACTTAATAATTTAACACAATTAGTTTCAATTTTAATGAACAATAATAAACATAATTTTTTGTCAGTTGATAATATCTAAATCGTTTATTGTTTAAAAGAAAAGTACATAAAAATTAAGAAAAATCTTTAAACATGTCTTAAAGTAAGACAATAAATAAAATAGTTATCAAATCTTTTAGTTTTTAAATAGGAAGAAGATCATCTTTCAAGAGATGTCTTAGAAAAAGCTATTCGAGCTTCGTCATTCTCCTAACGACATCTAACACAAGCTACTTTACCATTGGATAATTTACAAAGTACATTTACCTTTTTAACATTTTAAATATATCGTGTTTAGATTCTTTTGTTTTATAGTGTAAACTGCATTTTTATTGTCAACGTCTATCACTTCACTTCCTTTTCTCAATCCAACAAGCTTTATAACTTCCATTTAATATAACATATTAAATTTATAATAATATTAGAACTCAATCAATACTTTTCCTAAATATATTAACACTTACTCTCTTTCACTCTTCAAATCTCTCTCAAATTTCTTTCAAATTCTCTTTAAATTTTTTTTATGAGTGCAGAAATCTCAAATTATATTATTGCTCAAATTGAATATTTGACAGTAGGATAGTTTATACCACATTCATTTTCATATAGATTTATTGTCCAACAGAAAGGCAATAATTCCAACAAAAAAATTTCTGTGGATTTATTGTCTTTCAGTAGGGCAATAAGTCCACATATAATAATGTATGTGGATTTTATGTCTTTGGGTCTTATTGCCCATCACCGAAAACGGAACACCGTACTTTTATCCATCAAAAATTTTCAAACATGATTTTGCCTATATTTTAAATTTATTTTTTAAATATTTTAAAGTTTAAATTCTTTTCTCAAATGAATCTAATAAAACTGTAATTTATCTACATACACTGATCTAGGCACCAAAAAGCACTAAAGTAATTCGCCATAGGGACACTTTCGGTATCATTTAAGTCAAGTTTGGGTTTATTCGTGTTTCTCACAAAGTTAATGCTCACAACCACAACAAAACTTGATGAAATTAGTATTCTTCAATATCTATTCAACAAGCACAAAAACAGCTCAATCGAACAAGATTTGACAGAATTAGAGCTTATTAAAGTTGAAGAAACCTTGTTTTAGGCTAAAAAAATCATGTTTTTTGGCTCTAGAATCTTTATTTTTCACTCAATTTTTTAGCTAAAGTACTCAAAATGTAGTTAGTTTTATGAAAAATAAGAAAACAGGAAGGAATTTTAAATTTTCAGAGCAGAAAGTGAAAATTTTTTAGCTTCTTTGTTTTAAAAATTTTTATGTTACGTTGGAAATGTCTCAAAATGAAGACTTTGCGGGCATGGAATTTTTATGTTTTTGTGCTTATTTTAAAGCTAGAGCTTTTTTTCTATAAAATAAAAGATCATATTTTGGACGATTGAAATTAAAAAGATATCGGGCTTCAAAGTCAAAAAATGGCAAAAAATGATTTTTTAAAAAATTTATAAATTCATAACTTTGAAATGGAAGGTTAAAAAAATAAAAGCCGAATATTGTTTTTAGATATTTATTAGTACTTTTAAAAACAGCAATCAGATTTGAAAAATATTTTTTTAAAAGCGGGTTAGGTCGAAGTTAGTGAATTTATATATGAAAAAATGGAGTTTTTTTTAACATTTACGAGCACCTGGTGACCATATATCATGTTGAATATTACATATAATAGCTTAAAATTTGCGTAATGCAAATTACTGTAATTAAAAAGTCATTTGAGATCAATCGGTAAAAAATTGACTGAGTTAGAGCGTTTTAAGTGAAGGCAAAATTACTCTTTGCAAAACACAAAAATAGCGATATCTCGTGAACAGAATGTTCAAAAATTTTTATTCGAAGTGCGTTAGATTTGTCTAAATATGCTCTATAGGAAACAGCAATAAAAGGATTTTCCAGAAAATTTCTTATTCTGGCCCATAGTGCAATGGAAAACTTTCGAGAAAAACGCTTCTAAAGTTATGAATTAAAAATTTCATTTTTTGTTCAAAAGTTTTGAGTTAAACTAAAAATATTTAATGAACATAAATCGAGACAAAATCTATGCTAAAACTGCTTAAGAGCTCAGTTAGTAACATACTTTTTACCGTTTATCAATTGAGCTAATAGAATTTGAGAACTTTGTGTTTGAATGAAGTAACAAAAAAAGGCTCATTTTCAAGGAAACCTCTTACCCTAAATGGACTTTTTAGCGCATTTTTGGAACAACAATGCAGCTTGTACATTCACTTTGTTCGGCTGTTCGGCTGGCTGTTCGGCTCCCGTCCCTCTGAGATCTCGAAAACTACAATAGCTAGAGACTTACGGTTTTTTGCGTTAGATTTGTGCTAAAAAGTTAGTGCGGCGACGCTTATTTACATTTCTGTCACTAGTCGTATAACTTGGGAAATTGCGAATTACTTTTTCATTTTGAAAATTTGTAAACAAAATTTTTTTCGCGAAGTTGACTGCGATCCAGGGGGAAAATAACTATGACGAAAGATGCAAAAAAACGAAAGTAACGAAAGTAACGAAAGATAACGAAAAAAAACGAAAGCGACGAAAAAAGCGAAAGAAAAACGAAAGAAAAAATTTCTTTCGTCATAGATATTTTCCCCCTGTCTCGTTTTAATTAGATTGCACATAAAAAACTATATAGAATACATGAAAATTATGCAATAATAAGTTGTTTTTTAGATGAAAAACAGTGCAAAATAAAAAGTTTATTGTAGAGATTTATTTAAAATGTCTGTTTTCTTACTTCGGTAATCTAGTTTGAATGGGATGTATAGAAGTTATTTTTCTTTACGAATTTTATGAAATTATCAACTTGTAATAATTTCATTTGATATATTAAATTCCTCTTATTTAGTTTCATACTTTTAATATATTTCTATTTGTTTTTTTTTAATGATTAATTTAAATTCTTTTCAATTTATATTCATCTTATATATCTCTTTGATACCATTGTTGAATTTTTTTTCTTTCAAGTTATCATATGATAAATTTAAATCATTTACTTTACCAAACTTAATAAAATTTTGCTGCGCCATTTACAAAATAAAATAAAAATGAAAAATCTTTCTAAGCCAATGATGGAGTGAAAAATCTCATTTTAAACCTTTTTTTAATATCCACTTGGCGAGTTTCCTTTAAGGGAAGGAAAAAAGGCAAATTTTAATCCCTAACAGGCCTCAGCTAGTTCAACAATTCAACGTTAAAACAGAATGTATACAAGAGTAGAGAGGTCAGAAAAAGATTTTCACTAATTTTGTGTGGAAATAAAATGAATTTAGGATGAAAATCTCTGTTTATATGCTGACAAGAGTAGCTTTAAATAAGAAAATTAAGATTGAGGGCAAATTTTAATCAGAGTTGTTATCGTCGAAAAATTCGTTGGACGATGAAAAACGTCGGACGTTTTTTTCGTCCGACGAATCGTCGTAAAATCGTCCATCGTCGAAATTTTCAAAAACGTTTAAGAAATCTGTTCTATTTTTTCTAGTCTAATTACTTATTATTAATCATTGGAAAAATACTATTTTTGAAATTTTCAAAAATTCTTAATTTTTAGCCCTTAAAACCCATATTTGAATAATGTTATGCACATAAAAATTTATAACTCTTTAAGGGTTTAATCTAAAAAATATAATTGATAGCTCATTAAAAGGTATTTTCAAGACCTTTCTAATGATTAATAATATGTGGTATGTACTTTTCATATATGTTCACCAGAGCGCCATATATGATGCACCTTCAGTTTTTTGAAAAGTGAAATTTTTGAAAATACAATGTAAAACTTATATTAATGTTTATTTACTTTATTAACTACTTAAACAACATGAAAAAAATGTTTTCAGAGAAATTTTTAAAATTTTTTCGACTTCTAGCGCTTCTAAATATGTACTTGATAAGGTGCCTGTTACATCTTTAACCATAACTCCTTACAGACTTATTTAAAAAAAATGATTGATATATTATTAGAAAGGTTTTAAAATAAGCTTTTAAACTGATGTATAATATGTATATATTTTAAGAAAAATGTAAAGCTACAATTGGCTAAAAATTTAAAAAAATTATAAGAATTTTTCCAAAAAATCGTAAACATTGGTCATTTGCAGCTTTACATTTTCTTAAAATTTTATACATATTATACATCAGTTAAAAGCTTATTTTAATATTTTTATTGATATATCAATCATATTTTTTAAATAAGTCTATAAGGAGTTATGGTTTAAGATGTAACAGCACCTTTATCAAGTACATATTTAGAGCGCTAGAAGTCGAAAAAATTTAAAAAAATTTCTCTGAAAACATTTTTTTCATGTTGTTTAAAGTAGTAATAAAGTAAATAAAAACATTAATATAAGTTTTACATTGTATTTTCAAAAATTTTCACTTTTCAAAAAACTGAAGGTGCATCATATAATTGGCGCTCTGGTGAACATAAATATGAAAAGTACATACCACATATTATTTATCATTAGAAAGGTCTTGAAAATACCTTTTTAATGAGCTATCAATCTATTTTTTTAGATTAACCCTTAAAGAGTTATAAATTTTTATGTGCATAACATTATGTCAAATATGGTTTTTAAGGGCTAAAAATTAAAGAATTTTGAAAATTTTCAAAAATAGTATTTTTCCAATGTATATAATAAGTAATTAGACTAGAAAAAAATTAGAACAGTTTTTCCTTTTAACAAAAATTTTAGAAAATCCTATTTTTTTCCGACGATTGACGATAACAACTCTGAATTTAATATTATTTTAAAATAAATGACACTGAATAAATTACTATGCATATGTACAAGTTAAAGTCAAAATATCAATAAAAAAATAATTATTACTTTTATAAAAGATCAAATTTATTTATCTTTCAACACTTAAGTACCATAATATAAAAGCTTAATGGAATGATTTTGTCATATTATCACAGCAAAAGAAAAAAGCTCTCTGATGGCGTTACTTCACCGCAGAATAGTAAATAAGTCTCAAGTATTATAAAGTTAGAGTTACACATTGTATAAAAGTTTCTACGCTATTTATGTTATATAAAATCTGATATGTATTTTTACTAAATTGTTTTTATTACGCTCTCGAGGTATTTTTTGGCAATTTATTTTATTTTGTCTTTTTCAACACTGATCTAAAAAAAAAAGAAAACAGATGACGTCAGATGAAATTAGTTGAACAGTGCTTTTGATAAAACATTCCACATACATTTCACGCTATTGTTGATGTAAATGTTTTCATTACACATTCACATATGAGGTTTTCCACAACTGCTCTAAATCTTGATGAAGCTAAATATCAGTATTTGAGATTTTTCTTTTGCTTCGTTGTATGTTGAGAGATGCGAAAGACATGTGTATATGCGATTTGTTGTGCACATATACAAAATGCTTCATGCTGAGGCAGCTGCCATTGTTACTTGTTACTGGTGCTTTTGTTTTGAATTTAACTCAATTGCCACTCAAGCAAAATGGGATAAAAATAATATATGAAATTGTGTTGAGCAAAAAACCATGTGTTAGTTGTTGATAGATACAAATAGTTGAGGTGTTTTTGAAAAACAAACATTTATTATTATGATATTAATAATAAGATAATTCTGAAAAATAAATGCAAATACTAACAAATAAAACAAAAAATTCAAGTTTTTATATTTATTATCCTTTTTGACTTTTGTCATTTTATTTACTGCTAACTTTTTTAACTACATTTCTCTTTATTTGTTTAGTCAAAAATTCCAATGTTCTATCCTAAGAAGTTGCAATTATATAATCAATTTCAATTACCTTCTTTCATTTCAAAAATTTTCAATAAGTCATTATTTACAAAAATTTTGTGCAGTTTTCTTAAAGGTCAAACCATTTGAATCAATTCGTTTGACAATTAAAAGTTCGTTTTTTTATGAAAAAAATTCATATAAAATAAAACAAGAACCTCCCATTTCTCATTCATTCCAAAACGTTTTCATAGATACTCACAAACATCAGCAATCGATGTTGTTATCAATAAGAGAGAAATAATTGAATGAAGATGTCACGACATGCACTCATAAATTTCACATGATATATTATATACAGTCATATTTTACACGTAAATATTCTCAAACATACAAAAACACACACGAGGGAGGTAATAATAAATAATTCATAATTCATCAATGTGATCATCTTCACATTGCTATCATCATCGTCGATAGTTGTTTTTCTTTCTGTTGCTGTTACCGTTGTGAATAATTAATTAGCTAAATTCCGCTATTTGGAATTGTATAACTATCAAGACGCCATCGTATGCTTGAATGAAATATATAAAAAAGTGATGTTATTGATAGAAGCAACAATCGACTATGTGCTGATGATAATTTAGATGCGATGCCATGATGCATTGCAGCTGGATGTTCTCCTGAAAAAGAGTAGATCACTAGTAATAAAAGTCAGACTAATATTGCTGCTGCTATTTCTTTTATTGCTATGAAATGGAGAAAGATATGTGTATACATTAATGTACAGAAAGTGCTCGCCCTCTTTCACTCTTATTCTAAATGGAAGCCAATAATGACAACCCGTTTGGGAGTGAAATTTTTAAATAGCACAAACATATCATGATAAATAATGTATTAAATATCTTTTATGCTACGTACCATTTAATATATGGACTCTTACGGAAGCAGGATTGGCGTTGGATGGCAAACATTGATATAGACCTAAATATTAATCAATATTTGAATTTTCTATATAAATACTTAATATTTTCAATTATTTTTAACTTACCAGAATCGCCAGGAATTGCTTTTTGTACTAAAAGACGACTGGTAGTCAACACACCTTTTTCAGTTACTAAGCTAATTCCACCTCTAGGTGAATCAAAATTAATTGTCTGAAAATTTGTCCTTAAATTAAAAATTTCTATATTATATATCTATTATGTAAAAAAATACCTCTCTATTATGAGACCATGTCATTGTGGGCGGAGGCTGAACCATTTTAAAACAAAATATAGAGAGAAATATAATTTATATTTTTGTGTATGATTTTGAAAGAAGAATAAAAACAAACCTCAGGAGCATATCGAACGATACAAGTGAGATTTATTGTAGATCCTTTATTTATGAACAAATCAGCTCCACCGATGATTTCTGTCACAGGTTCTGAAAAGAAATAAATCAAATATAAAATAGTTCAAAGAGTTATTGCCTTTTTTTAATGCAAAACTTAGGAAAATAAACTCGAGCAAAATGTTGAAAAACATCTTTTTATACAATTCTTTTCTTTTTTACCAGACTGAAAATATTTATGATTTCCTATGCTCTAAAGCATAAAAAAATAAATTTGTCTCTTGAGAATGTCTCAAGTGCTCTTCTATGATTATCAGAATTATTTGTGTTTTTTTTATTAAGATTACATCATCATCCTTTTATTTATAACATTATATTTTATTACTGTTTAAATGTTCTAATAAAAGTTAATAATTTCTATTATGTAATAAAATAAAAATAACAATAATTTTTTAAAGAAAAGGAAACACAGATGTAACATGAATCACAAAAATAATCAAATATTTTTCTTTGGATAATTTTTACTAAATGCTGCTGTAGTTTCACTCACGTAATGTTAAAAAATATGATATTTTCATGCTGCACTATAGTGCACCAGTTAAAAAATGCTCGTCATTTAAATCTTACTGCTATGTCAATGAAATAAATTTTTAGCGCATTTTTGGAACAACAATGCCGCTTATATCTTCACTTTGGCTGTTCGGCTGGCTGTTCGGCTGAGGCGCGAGATCTCGAAAACTACAATAGCTAGCAACTTCCGGTTTGCTGTGTTTGTCTTGTACTATCGGTTTATTCCAACGACGCTTAGTTATATTTCTATCACTGATTGCATTAATTAGGAAATTACGAATTTAAATTTCCAAATTGAAATTTGTAAACAACGCGAAGTTGGCTGCGAAAACGATTTCAGCGCCACCAATGGCAAATATAGGAACTTCAAATATTTTGAATATTACTCAACCGTTATTTTAATATTAACAAAATTTATTATAAGATTCTGCAAATTACAGAGTATAAAACCGTTTGGTATTTTAGTTGCAAGTTACTAAAAATCAATTAAAACTTATTCGGTAAAAATTTTCAACTGAAAACTAACTAAAATTTAATTGATTAGGCTTTTATTTTTGTTCGAATAAGTTTTGGTTGATTTTTAGTTATTTGTAAAACAGTTTCAAACTTTGGTAAATTGAACTTCAATTAAAAATGCTCGCCGTAATTACATGCATCAAAATTTTATTAACTTGATATTGTCTATATTTTAAACTATTTTGTTCAAATCATTTTAAAGTATAAATCTGTTTCTCAAACGAATCTAATAAAACTGCAATTTGTCAACATACACTGATCTTGGCACCAAAAATGCGCTAAAGTAATCCAACCTATGGCGGACACTTTCCCACTCGTTTCATAATTCTCTATAAGCTTGAAGATGAAGGGAAGTAACAAGAGTACACTACATAATTGAGAAAGAAAACTATAAAATAATTTTTTAATTAATTTTAATCAAGGCCTGAGAACTGTTGATATTTTTTGATATTCTTTGAATTTTTTGTTATTTTTGATATCGTGATTTTCTCTTTAATTAATGACCATAAAAATTTTATTGATAGCTTAAGAAAAAGCTTTGAGCATGAGAAATGAAATTCAGAAAGGATTGCATATATTCGTTTTATCTTTTTAGAACTGAAGTCATTTAAAAAAAAAAAGTCTCTTTCTAAAAATTTTTATTTTTTGAAAAACAAAGGTATTTTGATGCGAAATATATAAAAGAGTTCTCAGGCCTTGATTTAAATACATACAATAACGCTTTTGACTTTTTAAATATGCAATATTTTATTTATTCTAAAAAATAATTTACTTTTTTAAAAAGTATTTAATTCTTATGCATAGTTTTTATTTGTTTTTTTTTTTGTCAGGAAAAAAGTATACACGGAGAAAAAAACTTTATAGCGCTTAGAAATGATTTGTCCCTATAAAGTCAAATTATAACTGCATAAATTTTTACTTTCTGCCAGATATAAATTTTACTTTATAAGACTTATAAAGTCAAACTTTTTTTCTGGCATAAATAAATTTATGAGACTTAAAAAGTAAATTTTATTTCTGGCATAAAGTGCTTTATAAGTGTAAAAAATTAACTTTCTAAGAGGCAAAAAATTTTTTGAGTTATTCTATATACTTCGCAAGTGGAAATTCTATTTTTTCTATAGGTCATAACTGAGAATTGAATTTTAACTCACCTGCTGAAATTGATTTTTTTACCTCTAACTGATGTGTCTGTAAATGATAAAACTTTATTATGATAAATTTGGCAAAAATGTTCACCATATTAAGCAAACAATTTTTTTAGAATTTAAATTTAATTTTAATAAATATTTTAATCACTTTTAAATTTAAAGTTTTTAGAAGAAAAATATTCACAATGAAAAAAATTATAAGAACTAATTTTTTCAAATTGGTGTTTTGGTAGCCCTATGCTTTTTTTAAAGGATCAGATATATCAGGAAAAATTAAAACTTTGTTCAAAAAACTACAAAAAAAACAAATGAAAACTTTTTATGTTCTAAAAAGTTAATTTTTAAGTCTTAAAAATATTTTATAACAGTTAAAAAAAGTTTATGAGAGTAAGAAAAAAATTTATAAAACTTAGAAATACTTTATTAGACCCATAAAAGTTTTGAAATTTTTAGGACTTATAAAGTTTTTTATATGTGTTAAAAAGAGTTTTATAACTCTTAGAAAAAACTTTATAAGTCCTAAAAATTTTTGAGACATTTATGCGTCCTATAAAGATTTTATAAATGTTATAAAGACTTTATAAGTGTTATAAATTTTTTTATAATTGTAAAAAAGTCTTTATGCCAGCTATAAAATATTTTTCTCCGTGTAGTTACTATTTAGAAACTATAAGAAAATATGGTCTTGAGAAAAATGTTTTTACATGCTACGTTCTTTTTGAATAAAAAAAGTTGTGTAAACTGAAATCAAGGACATTTTAAAAAATAATATAAATAAAATTTTGCATTTTGGTTCATGTTAACCACAAAATTTATTGAATCTTCTTTGGTAGTTTCACTTAAGAAGGTTGAAATTTTTTAAACGTAATTTTCACATCTTTTTGAAATTTTTCTTAATTTTTGAAGTTTTTGAAATAAAATTTCAAAAAAAATATTGCAAAATTATCAATATAATTAAAGTTTTGAGGGAAAATACAGTAAAATATTGGTTGGTCTTGTTAAATAACATTTCTTTTTATATTAAGAACTATTATATTTTGTCAACAATATTTCTTTAATTTAAAAGAAAACAGTTTAACTCTTCTAGGCTTTTTTTCAAAAAAGTCTCCAACGATTCGAGTGGAACTACCAGGGAATATTCTATTTATTATGTATTATAAATAAATTTTCCCACACAAGTTAAATAAAAAGTTCTTCTTCTTTATTGGTCAATGATTTATACTTAAATATTGTTGCTGAACTATTGCACATTTACTGTAATGCAAATTTCACAAACGGCATAACATAAATCTTTTTGCTGCATAAATAAATGTATAGACACAAAAAAGGCAAGGCAAGAAGCGAGAAAAAGTTAAGCGTGCAAAGATAAAAGTGTAAAAAGCACATTTTAAAATACATAAATTTCTACCTTTTTTCTCTTCTATTTACTTACTTTCTTCTCCTTTTATGCTTTTCAAACAACATTTATCAACAAATCATAAGATATTCATCAACAAGGGAAAATTTATTCAAACAATTCTTTACTTAAGAGGAAATTAAATATTCAAGCAGTCAGTGTTTTGAAAGCTTTCATTTAAGCAGCAAATTAATGACGCAATATCACGAAACAAGAGAGACAAAACACTTTGTAGCATACAATATTTTTATATTGCTTTTATTTAATTTGAATATAATCCTTATTAAAGTTAAAGTTCATCAAAAATGCTAAAGCAGAAAACTAATGAACTATTATGTACATTGTTATATGGAAAAATATCACATAACTTTACCACTTCTATTTTATTTCTCATAGTCAGTATTCGAAAAATAAAACTTTATATATGAAATATATTTTTTTCTTCTCAAAATGTAAATTGATTTTGTGGAAAACAAAACAAAATCCTAAAACATTAAGAATTATTCAAGTTATGACACAATCGTAAAATAAAATAAACTATGTCATTATAAGAGCATCAAAAAAATATCAAATTTAAACACTCAAAAGAGATAAATCAATGAAATACGATAATTTAAAACTCACCAACTACTGTAAGATAGGAGAAGTGTCCTATTGGAGGTGTCGTTGAAATTTGGCATTCATAGATACCTAAAGTTTAATAATACATAAAAGAAATATCGTATAAATTTTGTTAATTTTATTGTTATTAAAATACAAACTGTATGAGGACAATGATGTAGCAACTTTTTGTTTTTCGCCAATAACTTTTTATAGAAAGCGCCTAGAGACATGATTCAAAGACCAAAATTCATTAAAATTTCCAGACACGTCTAATGACATCATTAATTTTGCAATATCTTGTCATTTTCTATGATTTTTATTCGAATTTCGAAAACCATACAAATTTTTTTCCTTCAAAAATCGCCATTTTGAATTTTAAGAGGCTGTAATTCTTGATACAATTAAGCTAGAATCTTGAAACTTTGTAGAGTTATTTTATACATTTAGCCAAATAAATGACTAAAGTTTCAGATTTTTTGGCCGAACAGATATTGAGTTATGATGAGTGCAAAAGTTACACATTTTCGAAAATTTTGGACTTTTTCAAAAAATAAATACAAGAAACTAAAAAAGAATTTCATTTCAACTCTTTTTATATCTGATTTGTCTTTTCATTAGCTTTAATTTGATATATTATATGTAGGTTTTCGTGCAATGCAGGCCAGTTCAGCCAGTAGCTGCAGGCTTCTGATTTTCTACATGAAAACGTCAAATAACTTCTTTTTTAAGAAACTAAAAAGGGTTTTGGCTAATCTTTTCATATTTGAGATAAATGAATAAAAATGTTGAAAAAATTGAGTAAAAATGGCGGAAAATTTGAACATCTCCATGTTTTTCGTGATATTTCTTTCAAACCATTGCACGAAAAAAATTTGTATGGTTTTCGAAATTCGAATAAAAATCATAGAAAATGACAAGATATTGCAAAATTAATGATGTCATTAGACGTGTCTGGAATTTTAATGAATTTTGGTCTTTGAATCATGTCTCTAGGCGCTTTCTATAAAAAGTTATTGGCGATAAACAAAAAGTTGCTAATCATTTGTCCTCATACAGTAATAAAATAACACATCAAAAATCAAACGTTTTTCCACTTAAATATATTTAAGTAAGACTTGTTTTATTTTGTTCATAATTCAATTAATAAAAGTAGATAAAACACATTAAAACTATTTTCAAAGCTAACTAGCAGTATCTAGACTTTTTCCAATTCCCGGAAATTAAAATTCCGGGAATCGGGAACGGGAATGAGTTTTTTTTTTCGGCATTCCCGGGAATTCCCGGGAACGGGAATTGGATAAAAATGTTATGAAAACAGCCAAAAAAATTCAAAAAACTAGNTCGGATCATAATGCTCACTGCATACTTTTTTAAAAGTCATATTTTCAAAATAAGTACACTTAACTTTATTAGAAGAATATATTTTTGACTACCGTCTTCCCTCGAATAAAAGAGCCGGCTCTTGTATTCAAGGGTGACGTTTTTTGCTGAGTCATTGTTTATTTTTAGTATGTAAAAATATACGTTATTTCAAAAATGGCTTTTTTATTTGAATACAAGAGCCGGCTCTTTAATTCGAGAGAAGACGTTACGTATTATCAATAAAAAACATTATTGAATGTGAAAATCAGTAGGAACTTGCAGTGGTAATTTTTGCAGTGCTCAAAAAATTGTTTCTTTTAAAAATTGGAATATCCAGATATTACCGGTATTTACCGGTAATTACCGGTAAATATCCATTACCGTCAAACCTCGATTACCGGTAATTTTCGGACCCCTACTCATAGTCAGTATTCGAAAAATAAAACTTTATATATGAAATATGTTTTTCTTCTCAAAATGTAAATTGATATTGTGGAAAACAAAAAAAAATCCTAAAACATTAAGAATTATTCAAGTTATGACACAATCGTAAAATAAAATAAACTATGTCATTATAAGAGCATCAAAAAAATATCAAATTTAAACACTCAAAAGAGATAAATCAATGAAATACGATAATTTAAAACTCACCAACTACTGTAAGATAGGAGAAGTGTCCTATTGGAGGTGTCGTTGAAATTTGGCATTCATAGATACCTAAAATTTAATAATACATAAAAGAAATATCGTATAAATTTTGTTAATTTTATTGTTATTAAAATACATAATAAAATAACACATATCAAAAATCAAAGGTTTTTCCACTTAAATATATTTAAGTAAAACTTGTTTTATTTAGTTCATAATTCAATTGATAAAAGTAGATAAAACACATTAAAATTATTTTCAAAGCTAACTAGCAGTATCTAGACTTTTTCCAATTCCCGGAAATTAAAATTCCGGGAATCGGGAACGGGAATGAGTTTTTTTTCGGCATTCCTGGGAATTCCCGGGAACGGGAATTGGATAAAAATGCTATGAAAACAGCCAAAAAAATTCAAAAAACTAGGTAAAAATACCCAATTTTACATATTTAACGTAATTTTAACAACTACTATTGAAAATTTTATTGATTTAATGATTTGAAGTTAAAAAGTTTTTTGAAAAATTTTCTCAAATTTTGCTAAAAACCGCTTAATTTGTCGTTTTAATTTGTTTATGATCATTATATGAGAAAATAGTTTAAAAAAATATAACTTTCACAAGATTTTGTAAATTTTTTCACATTTATATAGAGTATTTCCCGAAGTCGGGAATTCCCGGACTTTCATCGGGAACATGAATTCATTCCCGGGAATATTCCCGAAAGGAAAAAGTCTAGCAGTATCTATAGCAAACATATTAAATAATCTATGACTTACCGGAATCTTTACGCTGAGCATATCTGATTCTTAAAGTCCATCTAATTAAACAAAATATTATTAGATGTGTGTCATATGTGTAGTAAGAGCATAAATGATTTTAATACATACGTCTCACTATGGGGCGCGTGCATCGCTTCAAATCGCTGATCGCTTGTATAGGTATATCTACCTACTGTCAGTAAATGAATATCACGATGACGTACCCACGAAACCTGAATAATTATTTCCATTTACTAGTGCATAATATCAATTTAAAAAATCAGTTTTCGATACATAACAAAATTGATATAAAACAAAAAAAGGCCTTTACACATAGTGATTTTTTTAAATAATTTAGAATCCAAAAATGGGATTAGAAGCTCACACCCATATCAAAACCTATCTTTCATCATTTCATCGTGAATTAAAATTCTAATGTGACAGCAAAACCTTCTAAAAATTTTTATTCTGTACAATATTTTCATTGAAGTGACAAAATTTTTCTTTATAAAGGAAAAAATTAATTTTATTTCTTTACGTGAAAGAAGACAAGAAAGAGAAAAGGGTGAAAAGTAGAATAACAAAAGTTAAAGTACGTAAAATATGCATGTGGGAAAATACACTGGGGTTAAATAAAAATATTAAAAACAGGGTTGTTGATTAAATTTCTTTAAAGTTTTGAATCAGGAAAATTTTACATTTCATTTTTCATTAATTTAATTCCAAAACCCTGACAAAATTAGGATTCACATATACACATAGGCATATTCAAAAATATATTTAAATTTTGTGGCTTTGTAGACGAGAAAAGCAAATAAAATAGGCATATTGCTGTTTCTAAAATAGAATGAGAAAACGAGAGACAAAAGTTAAACGAAATATATTTATATATGGGTTTTCGCATACATATGTGTATGATCTTCTTCTTCTTCCCATTTATCCATTTGATGCTACCCTTGTGAAAGTAAAGAGTGAGCCTGGAAAGGTTGTAGTTGTCAAATACAGATTATTGTCACCATTTATGTAAATTGTATGTTCAATATATGATTCCCGCTCCGCTCTTCTTTATATATGCATTACATTGTAATTTCTTTCTTCTTGAAACCACAAACACATGCATAAATTTATACGGTAAAAACTTTTCTCTACTGTAAATCAAGATTTTTTATTTCATTTTGTGTGTGATGAGAGAATAATGGGAGGCAATAAGAAACAGTCAGTAGAGAAATGAATTCATGATGTCACAATATGAATGTCTAATGAAATTTTTTATTTCTTTTGCAGTGATAAGCCCTGAAGTTATCTACACAAGTTATTTTTGCTTCCATTTTAGCTTCATTCCCTACACTCTCTTTTGTCGAGTGTCATCATTATGCTTTTTGTTGAAGCCATACATTGACATTGATGGTGGTTTGTGTATATTCAAGTCTCTTTGAATGCATACAAATTTGTTCTTTGTTATAATGCGTCGTTGTGAATATGTGGAGAAGATTTTCAACAAATTCAAAGTAACAAAAGAGAGAAAGAATTGTTGAAAATATCAAGGGGTTGAAAAGTACACATTACAATGCTGTGATTTATTTAAATGAACTTCATTTGTTTGCGAAAGTGTTTTGATAGTGAAGATAAAATTATTTTTTAAATCACGTCTTGTTTTCAAGTATCTACTATTGAGAATATTTATTAACTTACAGTACGATTTCCTAAATTTTTCACTTTGCATTCCAAATGTACAGTTTTTCCTACTAAACCGGTCACATTAGATGATATCGATGTGTCGAAATATGGTCCAGTACCTGGTGTGGGAAAATCTTGAAGAAATTCTGTTCGAAATTTTCGAAAAGTGCCTGCGAAAGCTCCTAGAAATAAATAAGAAATAAAAAATTTTAAAATAAAGAAATTTTCATTTTAATTAATATTAAACCCTTTCTTTATTAAGTAATTTTATTTTAATTATGTTAACATACATATTCACTCATCGAACTAACAATCTCTGCTTAAACTCATTTCTAGGCTTTCAACTCATATTTGAAGTCTCATACAAGATTGTTAAACGCGAGGGGCTGGACATTGAGGCAAAAAAGGCAAAAGGGCAAAAATTTTCCCCTTTTGTCCCTTTTTAAATTTTTTTTTTGAACTTCTAACCTTGAGATCACGAATTCGAACCTCATTGGTGGCTGACTTTTTTCATCTTTTTTGGCTTTTTTTTACTTTAGAAAAGTTTTTTTAAAATGAAAAATCATGTACATATTGTTTTTATGAGCCAGTTATCAAAACAAAATTACAATCTTTTTCACAAATTTATTTTTGTTAGAAATTTATGAAAATTAAGCAAATGACCAAAAATTAATAATTTTATCTTTATAAGTTTTATATCAAATACAATCAATTTAAAAAAGTTTTAAAAGTAAGAAAGATGAAATAAAAAGAATTTATTAAATTTTCCGTATCAAGATTCGAAAATGAAATCAAAATATTTTTAAAACGGGACAAAAGGGCAAAAAATAATTTTTTTTGCTCCAGTGTCCAGCCCCTCGGTTAAATGTTGTAGAAAGAGAAGGTTATTTGAGAGAAAAATTATTATTAGTATTACAGAATAATCTCTTGTTTAACAACATGGAGAGAAAGAGCTGTGAATTTCTATCCCTCTTTTTAGTGTGTTGTAATAATCCTCACATACAAAAGTTGAGACGAGACTAGATTCTGATTATTCAAGTCCTAAATTGAATTAGAAATTTTTTCTTCCCTGCTTCATTCGCTTTTTTATGTACTTTATTAATAAAAAAAATGTAGTAGACAACATTTATGGACAAGTACAATGTCACACATGAATAAATAAATAAATAAAGCAAATAATTACTCATGGATTGGGAAAGCAAAAGAGTATTTAAGTGATGGAAATTTTCATCCACTTGAAATGAAAGCTGTTTTCAATCCCTTTTTCCTGTTCACACATCAAACTCGTTATCCACTTTTCAAAAACCATTGCTTGTTTTATCAACAGGCCTTTGAAACAATTTAAATTTTATGGACATGAATAATGCATATCAGATTCTCTCTCTCTCTCTCTTAACTGTAGATGATGATGCCCATATGTATGAGAGAAAGTTAGAAACAGTCCTTTAACGAATTTTTAATGCTTTTCTATTGTTTTATGCTAAATAGAAAAGATAATCAGCTTTGAAGACACAACTGATGTTGTCGATATAAAACGAAATTGACATTATTATTATTATGATTATATCTAAAGTTCATAGTTTGAAATTGAACATTTGAAATTTAATGTTTAAAAAAATTTGGTGTATACAACAAATTTTATAATCACATTAAAATCTTACATTCATCATATCTCTCTAAAATTGAATTCACAAAAAAACATATTATATATTTAACAAAAATCTTAAGTCTCATCTTACTTAACTAAAAAGTTTCGTTATGTTTTAATTAATTTTATATTATTTTTTCTAACATAAATTGAACTTTAAATTTTCTTAAGTGAAAGACTATAAGAAAAAATAGTGTAAAATTTTATGAATTTAAGATAATATTTATATGTTAAAGTATACAAATATTTGATATATATCATATCCTTCATATAGCACATAGTTATATTATGAATGTTTCATTACGAGAAAAAGGCTCGTAAAAAGATATTTAAATAAATTTTTCAAAGTTCGCTTTTTAAATTGAAAGTTGATTGATTAAGATGCAGATTTTTTGGAAAAGCTAAATCAAGTCAGATAAATCAGAATAAAATTTATAAAATCCTCTCTCTAAGATGAAAATTTATTTTAATATGGTTTCATCATATGAATGAAATAACTGAGAAAAAAACATCACAAACAGAAAAAACTAATGGCATCATCGTTCAAAATCTCATTTCTCTCTGTAATATTTTCATTTGCCTTGGTTTTTTTCTTGCTCCTTCTTCAACTCATAAATTCTGATTTTTTGCACTGTCACTATCATGTCCAAAACAGAATGAAATATGATTTTCTCCCATCACCGTCATGATAATATTTTATTCATTCTCCCGGGCAGCAGTAGCATATCATATAGTGAAGCTGTAGTAAGAGGCTAAATGACTTTAGTACTCTTTCTGACTCCCACTTGATAATGCCGCTACTGTTACTGTAAAACATAATGGATGAAAAAGCATTCATATACGTGGGTAAATGTATTGAATAAAACATATTTAACGAAGTCGTTTGAGATTTTTCTTTTCTTTTTCACGACAAGCACCGGAAAAAATTAAAAAATCAAACAATGCTCTTTGTTCGTGATTACTTTGTGTGAATTGAAAGATATATCATTTTCCATCCTTCCTATCTTCTTTTTTCTCAGAGCATGGAATGGGTTGGTTGAAACATGACACACAGAAAAATATCAAAAAAGAATAGAAAAAATTATCCTTGACGAGCACTTTCGAAATGAAAGGTTTATGTTTCCCTCAATTTCTTTGTTTTCTTTTTCCACTAGATTTTACTCTCGTTCTATTGAATGACTTAGCACTTTCTCTCTTTTTTTGGTCCCATCAACATATATGTATAATAAACATTCAAATAAATAATTCTAGTATTGAATCATTTTCTTCACTTTTCATTTTCGGTGTAGTTAATTGCATTTTTCTTTTTTTTTATTCACAGACAAGTCATAGTTTCATAATTCAGGGCTTTCTAGTCGCTATCTTTGTTATAATCGTTTAAAAAATATTTCACACTACCTTACTTTGATTAAAAATTGCAAATTATTCCTTTCGTGAACATTTATTTATATTCTCTTATTTATTGAACCATAATTTACGCATTGTAAAAAAATACTACAGAAGAATTTCCTAATAAATTTACCATTCACGTATTCATTTTGTACCTTTATTATAATCCATACCAGTAAGTAACAGCAACAAAAAATGCTATCAAAAAAATATAAAAAATTGGCAGTAAAATTGAGTAGAAGCTTTAGTGAAAAAACTTAATATTCATATTTCTGATTCTGATATGTATGAGTAGGTGAATATCAAAGAGCTTCACGTTTAGAATTTAATAAAGCATAAGTGGATGCTAGTAGTAGAAAAATTTGTATAGGCCTTTTTTCGACAATGATACACTGAGTTGGCCAAATTGGGTGCTGTCTGCGTGACCAAACGGAATTATTTTTATCCAGTATTATGATGAAAGCCTCATAACTATTACCGCATGATGAAGAAAGAGAGAGAGAGAAAAAGAATATTTTATGTGTTATCTGATCGGATAGGCATCACTGTGAATCATAATCATGGTCATCACCCTCACTCTCTTTTTGAGTGAGAAGAATATGAATAGGTCGGTTGGATTTATGATGCTCCTTTATTGAGATAGAAATTCAATGATTTCAATTTATATTTGGCCCAAATTTACGAATACATACGCGATAAGATATTCAACGCCCAAACGCACAAACTCAAATGTCGACAAGGTAATTGAATTACAGGCAGCAATAGGAAGAGAAAAAAAAAGCTCAGAAAATTCATCATCTCGGCCTCGTATGTCCCCTAAGGCAAGCCAAGGCTACTTACACCCTTATCTCAATATAGAATGTTGAAGATGAAGACGCCAACGCTTACAGGTAAAATGAATAATTTCTTCTCTTATTGTCAAATGAAAAAATCTTGTTATACATAAATAATAAAGAATTAATTTATTTTTTTGACGAATAATGCAAAATATAATTATATGATAACAATTTTTTTATATATCATAAATTCATTCTTTAAATATTCTCATTTTTTGGTATAACAATTTTATAAAGTTTCATAAAATTACCTTTTAATTTTAGTCAATAAATTCAACCCCAAAAGACCTTATTATTAACCTCATGATGTTCAACAAATAAAATATAAAATTATGCCAAGTTCATTCATAATATTTCAAAAAAATCTGTCACAAATAAATATAAAAAGTCAATAAAAACTTGAACTTTCAATAAACTTTTTTATCTATCTTTTTCTTGTTATTTATTTATCTATGTATGATTGCGTTAAATATCTTTTTGAAAAACCTTAAAGAGATAAACAAAACATTGAATATAAAAGCTATAAAAAAAGTTTGAAACGAGAAATCTATACTTAAAAATTTTCCTTGCTTAGTTGAATAAACTTTTAAAAAGACAGTCGTGAGAAAATATATACAGCTGATGGAAAAAGGAAGAAGAAGAAAACAACATGAAATAAAATTAACAAGTAAATAGACATTTCATAAAATTTTTATAACTTTTTCATTTTTGTGATTTTAAAACAATTTAGTTACGAGTATGTCAAGAGAAAAAACTTGCAAAGCTTAAAACAAAAACAATATCAATTTGATAATGGAACTTTTGTTTTTTATTTTTTCATTCTATTCAATGAATTGAGTGAAAATATTTTTTTACCGTTTTATAATGAATAAATTTTTTTCTTGCCTTCTTAATGACTTTTTCATCATTTCTTCTTTGAGAATTTTCATCCCATGCTATTGTTATTTCATCGAGACAAAAAAGAAAGAAAAGTTTTTGTTCTTGCCTTAATGCAGTGAAATTTTCTTTAAATCACTTTTTAATAGGAAAAAAAATTATATAAAAGAATTGCTCATTTGTACGAACAGTAAAAATATCTTTAAGTAATTAAATCAATAAGCAGATTATATGATTAAAAAATATTCTTTTCTTTTATGACAAAAAAGAAATTAGATGTTTACTGGCTTTAACTATGTAATTAAGACTAAATTTACAATTATCGTTTAATGCAGCTGAATTTTCATTACTTAAAATAGATCGCTTTATGTCTGCAGTTGTTTTATTTGAAATTTCAATCTTTGTGTTTGTCTTTAAAGCTTTACAAAATAGCAAACTTTCTAGTGCAATTGATAGCAACAAAAAAAGAATAAACTTTTCCATTTTTGCAAAGAGCACTCAAATAAAAAAGAACAGTCAAACAACATACATAAACTTTTAACATTCTTTTTCTCTGTTCAACGATACCTCTCTCTTATTTTTCTCTTATACTTTTAAAGTCTCTGACTCTTATTTTTATTGTAAAAAGAAACACACAGAAATGTGGCTGCAAAACTACAATATGTCCAACAATCATTTCTTTTTTCCTCATCGCTCAATGAATGTATTTTGTATTTTATGTATTAATTTTTGTAAAGTTTTGTGAGACGGAAAATAAATTACTTAAACTTTGTTTAAAATTATCAGAAACTACATTCATTCATACAAAAAAATGTATGTATAATTCTGAACTTATCAACTTGCACAATTTTAATATAGTTATAGCCAGAGTTGTTTTGACTTTACAGTAAACCCGAGTAACCAAACGCGGAATACGGAATAGTATGCCGAATTTTAACATGCTTTTAATTTGCCAAAATATGACATGCTGTTTCTTAGTATACCGAAAACATGCCATATTTGTTTTCCTTAAGCATGCCACATGAGTATGTCAACCGGAATAAATACGGATAAATATTGTATACAATATTCCGCTTACTTTCCGGATTACAAAGAAAAAAAGGAAAATAAAAGGAATGTTGAAAACGTGCTTGACAAGAGAAAGACAATAAATTTTATTTTAAATTGTACAAATCATATTAAGTGAAATTAAAACAAAAAACTAAGTTGAAACAGTTTCCGAAGATAGCAAGAAATCAAATCAATCAAGGAAAGGTAAGAATTCATTATTATTTTGTAATATTTTGAAATTTGTGATTGCGAATTTTCTTTATCATGTTTTTTCCAACGTTTTTCAAAATTTTCTCTCCACCTTTATCCTTTCTTTCTAAAAGTTTCCTTCTTTTAATAAAATGGCTTATTATAAAATATATGAAGACTTATCCACTAGCGGTAAACGAAAACGAATAAAGCGTAATTCAGAATTTTGTAATGATGAAAAAATAATGCAAGATGTTCAAAACTATGAAGACTTGCAAAATATATTATTTGAACCAGAAGTTTTTCCATTAAGTTTACACAATAAATTAGAGCATGATAATGCTGACACAAATTTTATTAAAATTGAAAATAAAGAAGCTCCAAATATATCATTTGAAAAATCATTAGCCAAATGGGCAGTGGACTTTAACATAAATCGAAATGCAGTTACTGCATTGCTACATCTACTTAAAAATGATCGCTATCCAAATTTACCAAATGATTCACGAAGTTTATTAAATACTCCGCGAATCACTGAAGTATCTGAAATATCTCCAGGAAAATATATTTACATAGGCTTAAGAAAATCTTTAATCACTCTTCTTAATTATGAAAACAATATTCCTACAACTCTTTTTATCGATATTAATTGTGATGGTGCTCCGATATATAAAAATAGCAATGAAAACGGATCCTTATGGCCTATCTTATGTCATGTTAAAAATTTAAATTCACCCGTGTTTCCAATTGCTTTATATGGAGGACCAAAAAAACCAGACGACTTTTCACTTTATCTGATGCCTTTTGTAGAGGAATATAATGAAATTTATGAGACTTTCGTTTTCGATAGCAAACTCATAAAAATTAAAATTAATAATATCATTCTTGATGCTCCTGCAAGATCTGCAGTTTGTTGCATTGCTGGTCATACAGGTAGAAACTAAATTTGCATAATAATTTTTTAATTCTAATATATAGTTTTGGAAATAGGTCATAATGCTTGTCCCAAATGTTACGCTGTCGCGAAAACTATAAATTCTCGTAGTGTATATTCAGAACAAATTTATCATCTAAGAACTAACGAACAATTTCGCTTAAAAATTGACAATGATTTTCATAAAGGAACATCTCCTTTCGAACAAATTAAGGATCTCGATATGGTCTCAAATTTTCCAATTGATTATTTTCATTGTGTACTGCTTGGAATAATGAGAAAATTATTGTCTCTTTGGTTTGATACCAAAGGACTGTATCCTGCAAGTACAAAAGCACGTATTAGCGCAAAAATTAAACTTTTTATTAATTGTCAACCCAATGATTTTCAAAGGAAATTAAGAGGTCTTGAGAAAATGAATATGTATAAAGGAACTGAATTACGCACCTTCTTGCTTTTTATTGGACCATATGTTTTAAAGAATGAGATTAGCACAGTGCATTATAATAATTTCATCTTATTACATTCTGCAATTACGATATTAATACATGCAGAATTTTGTATAAAATATAATTCAATTGCTGATGAAATTATTCGACAATTTGTCAATGATGCACGTGAGATATATGGCGAATCTGTAATAACGTATAATTTTCATCTTGTAACACATCTTTCACAAGACTGTCTCTTAAATGGACCTCTCGATAATTTCGCTTCATATAAATTTGAATCATTTTTGGGAAAACTCAAAACTTATGTAAAAAATAGTAACAATCCAATTACGCAAATAGCAAATCGAATGCAAGAAACGCTGAATGTGGATGCATTTTTAAAACGAAGCAAAAATGAGAGTGAGGGATATGATTTCATTCTAAAAAATCCTATAAAAAATCAGTTTAATAAATATAAAAAACTAATATATAATCAACGAGTCTATATGCCGAACAAAAAAGATTGCTATGCTATTTTAAATGATTTTAGTGTCATTGAAATATTGCATTTTGTTAAAAATGAAATATCAACTGTTGTAAATTGCAAAAGATTTAAAAATCTAACTAATATTTACGAATTTCCTATCGATTCTGGTGACATTATGTGCCATAAAATTTGTATTAACAATTTTGATATTGTATCAATTGATATAAGAAATATTAGGCAAAAGATGTATGCTACACCTGTAGATGAAAGTAATATTTTTGTATTTCCATTAAGTTATGAATGAATGATTTTGGTAAAGAAAATTCAGCAAAATTAACTTGTTTTCTCGTGTGACATTTATTTATGAGCTACTTATTTGTTTTCAGAATGTCTTTGTTTACGGTTGTTGAATTTCCCGAAGAGAAAACTGTTGAAGTGGTTCGTAATGATTGGATTGAAGACAATGAAAAAATGTGCCGATTTCCTGCTAAAAGTAAATACACTAAAGTCGTTAACAAATTATCATCAATTGATATTGTTCAAAAATGGCCAACGTATAATATAAATATCATAAAAGCTAATATTGGTAATTTATTCATAATTTATATGATGATAAATCCTTTTATTTGAAATTAATTATATAAATGAATAATTTCAGAATCTTTACAAGCAGCTCGAGAATATGCAACTAAAGTTTCATATTATGGAGACACTGAAAATGAAAGGAAACATCTTCAAGATAAAGAGCTAAGACGAAAACATCCAATGACAGTATTTGAAGAAGATGATTCAATTAAAAAGAAAATGAAGGTAAGTCTTAAATAATACGATCCGCCTATCTTCTTTAATTTATTATAATCATTTGATGAACTCCAAAAATTCGATGCTTTACCTAGTAGATCTAAATTAAATAATTTATTGAAGTATTTTTTAAAATAAGTGTACTTTTATAAAAATGGAAAATACTTAACTACTGTTTGAAATAGATCCAGCAAGTACAATGAAAAACCAGATCAGTCATTGAGCTGTTAAAAAAAGTTACTGAAAGTTTAAAGATATTTCCAAAAAGTTTCAATTATATGACACTTATTCACTTGAATACTTTTAATTTAGCTTCTTTATCATTATTTAATTAAATACAAGACTATACTTGCATTTATTTTGTCTTTTATATTGATTATAACAACTGATTAATTTACTTATTAAAATATATTTTTACATTGACTTTTATTTTTTAGAAACTTATGCAAAATGATAAATCATTAATTACCAATCAAAAAGAAAGTTATATTGAGGAATTTGCCATAAATGAGGATATGATCAATAACAGTAACAGTAACAACGTCTCTTCTCCTGTAACTTTTGAAGAAGGATTTGAAGAAAAAATTGATAGTGATGGTTTTCAAAAGATGGTGGAATGTAACGAGGAATCAAATAATATGGAATATTATTCAATTGATGGTGTTGTTAATGTATGAACATGTTTTTTAGCAACGTTAAATTAGATTCTTATTTTAAAATGTTTAATTTTTAGGCTGTAGCTCCATTGATTAAAATGTCAGAAGAACAAATCAAAAATCATATTGATCGTAAAGTTCATGAGCTTTTTGTGAAGTTATCAAATCCATCCAATTTTTCATTTTCCAAAATGAAATCAATTGATGAACTTAAAATAATGGAAGAAAAACTTAAATCAGATGAGCGATATAAATTAAATATTGTAAGTACTTTATATAAACATATCTAATTAATTAGTATTTATATAAAAATTTAGATTAGCATTCTTAAATCAGCATGTGGATCAACGAAATATCACAACAAACAACATGGAGCTGTTTCAACGTACCTTGAATCATTATTTGAGAGCTCATTCTTACAAGAAATTCGCTGGAGTGAACGATCTGGGTAAATACTTCTAATACAAAAATTTTAAATAATAATTTGATTAATATGATTTTTTTTACTCTTTTATAATTCATAATTTGTCTGATAATTCATGTTTATTATTTTTGATAACGCATTTTTAAACTAAAATATTTTTTTTATTCAAATCTAGAGTAATTAATGAAAACCGATGCTATTTATCAAATTTTCCTGCACTTATTTCAACGATGAAGATTGCATTAAGTAAAGTTTTATCAGATGGTACATTGATAGAACCATCAAATGAATCAATTGGCGGATCGATCAAGAACTATTTCAAACATCATAAGAATTAATAATGCTAAATTTATTAATCTAATTTTTCATTGATCCTTTCTTTTCAAAATGTATTAATAAAAAAGTACCTGAATAAAAAAGAAAAAAAAAAACAAAATTTAATTTTCATTCTGAATTTAAAAAATAATAACGATAATTTAAAGTTTAAATTTCATAAGCCGATAATGTGCCGAATAGCTTTTTCCTATTGTAAGTCGCTTTTTGGCATGCCCTAGAAGCTTTCCGTGCGACCTACTAACGGCATGTAAAAGGCATACCTTTGCGGCATGCAAAAGGGCGAGAAATGTAATACGATAGTCTATTGATACGGCATGCTGTACGGCATGTCTTATGCCGTTTTTTGGCATGTCAACGGTATGTTATTGGTTACACGGGAAAGTCTGAAGAAAACAAATATTGGAAATGACAAAAGCTTTTTTGTACTTAATTTTACATATCTTCACCTTTAAAACAAGCGTCGTTTGAAATTTTTGGTTGAGTTTTAGCTGAGTTATGATTTTTTAAGTGTTCGCCTGTCAGAAAAACAGGCGAAAATTAAAAAATCCGTACAGGCGAACACTTAAAAAATCATAACTCAGCTAAAACTTAACCAAAAAATTCCAAACGGCACTTGTTTTAAAGGTGAAGATATGTAGAATAAGGCACAAAAAAGTTTTTGTCATTTCAAATATATGGTAAATTTATATTAATAAAACAGGCAAAAAACAGGAGCTCGCCTGTAACAACTCTGGTTATAGCTTATATTTTTGCATACCACAAAAAAGGTTATGCCAATAAATTTGAAGCTCACACAAAAATGAGAAAAAAGGAGAAAGTTTGAGTTGGTTGAGTGTTGTTGAGGTTATACAAATGGATATGACATGCACTTGAGAGTTTATTGCTTTGGTTTTTAGTTCATTTGATTATGTTAATAAAACTTTATGATTCATATTCATTTTATGACATTGCTTCTATCAGTACTGAACTAATTAGTAAACTTTTTTAAAGATGTTTCTAACATTTTCAGTACTAAATAAAGACGTTTTAATTTTTTTTTTTGAAAATTTAATAAAAAGCTTTCACTTACAAATTCAACAAAAACTTTTTATCACTTTTAGAATTTCGTTTCATTTTTCTGAGAAATTTTTTTTGAGTGATGATAATATATTACTACATTTAGCCAAAATTATTCTTTCCCTCTTTGCCACAATTTTAGTACGTATGAAACTTAAAGAAATATATTAAATTCCATTTAAAATTTATACAGAGGTAGAAAATACGTAAAAGGAACTCCAATACTAGGTAAATCCATATAGAATAAATAGTAAATGATGAAAAGTCAAAAGTTTATGTGGTTCAAAACATACTCAAAATTAATACTCGAATTTCTCAAAATCTTTTTCATTTACCCACATACAAAATAACGATAAAATTCAAGTCATGTTAAGAAGGAAGTGACTTTGATTATATTCTAAAGCTCACTCTTTATAATTTTTTTTACATAATGTTTCTCTGTGCTTGCTTTTCATCATTATCATAATCGACAACTGTGGTGTTGAAATGATGAAAGAAAAAATATTATACGAAGGCGTCTTTTCATTCATTCTAATGCAAATTCCATTGAGACAGATATTTGAGAGTTATATAAAAGAAAGCAACAGCGTTTGCTTGTTTATAAATAATATTTTCGAATAATGAGAATCATTAAGGTTAGCATTTTATGAAGTTTTTAAGCTGATTATGGTTTGTAAAATTTTTTAATGAATAAAACTCTCTAGAGAAAAAAATCGGTCTAGACTTTAAATACTATGTCGAAATATCTTCACAATAATTAAAAAGTTAAATACATTAAATTATTATTTATTTTCCACCGTTTTTCATAACCTACTTTCTTGCCTGTTTGTTTGTCTGTCCGCTGAATTTTGTAGCTCAAATTATATCCCTTTTTCGATTGTTTAGACATTTGTAATCTTACATACAGCTCAGAACTCGTTAACAATGCATTCTTATATGGATTTTATCTTGATTTGAGCAATATTTTATAAAATATTATTAAATTATATTAATTAATCGAGAAAAACGTTGGTTATTAAAAGTTTTCTATTTTAAAAATAAACTCTAAAAATTTGTAAAATTTCATATGTATACAGTGTACTAATTTTCCTGCATATATTTTTTTTCTTGTGATACTCAATTTTGTGGTTGGTAAAGCATCTTTTCTCGGGTGAAAATTTTTATTCACAAAACAGCGCTTGAACAGTGAGAAAATAACCGCAGGACGTAAAACAAGCATTCTCGTCTTTACTTTCTTCAAGCATAGCGAGAAAGAGGAAAGAATTTGAGTTCACTCCATTTGCTTATATATACCACATTTACAAGATACAGATACGCATGCAAAAGACTGAAAAAATCAATAAAGAATCTTGCTTGTTTGTCTTTTGTTTGCTGCTTGATCTTAAATGCAAATTTAGTGTTTTTTCTTGCTTCTTTTATTTTATTTTACTTTAGCTCAGAGGCTTAGTGGAACCTTAGGTTATATATTCATTTGTAATAAGGCGAAGAAATTCATTCATGTTTATACAGTTGTCAAAAAATGTTTCTCTTCCATTCTTGTCTAAATAAATTATTCTACCAACAATTTTTTTCTATAAAAACATTCATCGAAATGTATATATATATATATATATATAAATTTAAAAATTACATAAAATAATTCTAATTTATTAAAAGGTCATTCACGGTCTTTGAAACAATTTTTATTAAATATATGATTTTTTTAAAATTATGTTTGAATTTATAATATTTGAATTTCACTTCAATCAGTATGCTCTATATATAGAATAATTTTTACAAACGGATCTATGCTTTTTCAAATTCTCGAGAATCAAAAAAAAATCGAGAATGAGAACAAGAATTCTCGAGAATATTCTCCGTAAGAAAAAGCCTAAACGGATTTAGCATATCTGTAATTTATAATAAACGCTAAGCTAGGTACCAAAAATGTGTTAAATTATTGTATATTTTTGTACTGGTCTTAATTTCTATTTATATATTTATGATTGAAAAATATAGTTTTTTAACTATCATACTAAAAATATTTTATAAAATTTCTTTTTTATAAAAATAAAAAAAAGAGAAATCTCATAAGGCTCGAAAGCAATTTGGTATTTGAAGAAAGGAAGAATGAAACAATTCACAACTGTTTTACCCTCTTCACCGTCAGTACATTCACATTGGAATCGTTGTCTATGTAACAAAACAAAAAGGTGAAAGATGAAAAATGATGTTGGGTAATTTAGTATACTGTATATAAATACACCTTTAGTTTTATTTGCAGGCTTTTAAACTAGGAAGCATTTAATTGCACACAACAAGACTGGGACACAAGCAGTAAAATTTTGTTTTATTTTCAATCACTTCTCAAATGTATTGGTAATCTATTGCAAAACAATTTTTAATTTCAATCTACCTACATCTTTTTACCTACATACCAATATTATTAACATCATTATTTGCTTTCTTTTTCTTTCATATAAACAAAAAATATACACGTTTCATTTATCCTGTGTGATTCTCTTGCCTTTTTACACATGGGAAAATTGTTTTCTATTTTTGTTCTTTTGTATAATTTTTATTTATATAAAAAAAATTTAATGATTTTCACTTATAATTTCGGAATAATAAAATATGTTAGAAAGTTTATTTAAACAGATGTGATTTGAAAATACTTAAAAAAAATTAATTTAAATGTAATATTTTGAAACTTTTTACCAAAAAGTTTTTTTAATTGAAAAAGGTTTGAAATTGACGATATTATACAATATAGCACGATAGTTCAAGTTGTAGGTCAACATAACAACAAAAGTTTCGAAAATTGAATAAAAATATTTTGTTTCTTTACACTTACCTGAATTTAATATCAGGAAAAATAGTATGATTAAACATGTCATGTTGTTGAAATTATGCAGCATATGTAGATTCACACACTTTTCATACGAACTTCGCGCTTGAATGGAAAAATTGATGTGATGTGTCTGTATGAGTGATAAACTTTCTTTATAGCGTTCACTACTTATTTGAAGTATGTGCTTGAGTTGTAGCAAGGCAGCAGCTTGCTATACGATTATGAAATGTTTTCATGTATCGTGCTCATGACGTATTAATTTATTTTAGATATGAATACACATCGATTTAGTCCTCGATAATACATAAAGAACCGACACTGAAAACACACACACACATTTAAATTTATCGTCATTTGATTGATATTTTTTTCACATTAGATCTCAGTCAAATGAACAGTTTCTGTATATATTCTGTATATAAATCACTCACTGCACTTTATCTGATGACATTCATTTTTTTCATCTGATTTATCGCGAACGCATTACGAAGTGCTACAGGCAATTAGATACCATTAGCATTCAATGATTTTTGCACAGTTCATTGCACTACCATATATATACTTCAACACTACTTTTATTTTATCACACGACTGCAATCTGAAAAAGAGACATGAAACATTAATTTTAATTAAAAAAGCACAATTAAGTTAATTTACACTCTCGAGTGTCTTTTTTTCTGTATATATGTGTAGGCTTTAAAGTAAAATTTATAACTATAACAACGCCACATGAGTATATATACACATGTGTAAATTTCTTGTGGTTGTGTTCTCATTATCAAAGTATTAGATTTTTGATGCTCTTATCGGCACCATTTAATATATAATTAAATTGATTAATTTAAATTTGTATCAAAGTATATGTAAATCTTTGAGCAATTTAAAGCGAAAATATCGTAATTTTTTAACATACACAAACAGAGAGTGAGAGAGTTTCTGTAAGCATAAATGAAATAAACACACAAAGTTCTTTTTGAATATGCGATATGATGAAAGGATGGATTGTGTCATCAATCAAGACACGCCATGAAAATTATAAAGAAAAAAATGGATGGATGATAGAAGAAGAAGCAGGAAAGAAAAATATTGAACATTTTGATGAAAAATTAAGCTTCCGGACGAAGGGCGAATGGAAAATACATTAACGTTATTTCATAGCGCTAGGTAATGTCTGTATCGTTAATTATTTTTGCGCATTCATTCTTTCTATCCTATTTGCTTGTCTAGTTGCGTTTATCGATCCAATTAGCCAAAAGCTTTTAAATTATTAAATTTCTAATAAAGAAATTTGAATGCATGATTGGAATTCAAAAAAAAGGTTGTGTATGACGCTTTTTAATATTCACAAGAGAACAATTTTTTAAGTCGAATTAAAATTGTAAAATTTTACAACTGAAGAAATACACAACATAAAATATATTTTATAGGGAAACTCGTATGGGACTTAAAGTTTTATAGAGGAAAGATAAATTCAAAATTAGAGAATCTCAGACAATAAAATTTGAAAATGAAATAGATTTTGAATTTGAATAAGAATAGATAGGTCAAAATTGATTTTAGATTTTTATCATTAATTAATTTTAAACATATTTTCACTGATACTTTAAAAACAATGCTAAAAATTAATATTCTTTTTATTAAAAGGTAAACAAACTAAAAAAGTATTTTTCTATTTTTTTAGAGTGCTGATACATTATATTACGTCAATTTGTCTTTAAGCATGTTCGATTTTTTCTTCTCTCTTCCATTTCTTATTAAATGCAATAAAAGGAAAAAAACATACGACAATTTATGAAAATGATGATGATCATAATGGCATATCGATATAATCGAACACAGTATGTGGTGGCGATATCAAAAAAAGAAAAAAATTTCCATAACAAAGTGAAAAGAAAAGAAGTTTTATAAGAGTAATGCTTATTTGAGAACAGAGCTGACTAAAGAGACTTAAAAATATTCTATGAATGTATATATTTTCAATGTATAAATTATATGAAAACCAGTGACCAAGTACCCGTGTTGCAGATCGGTGTACTTAAGCGCATTTTTGGTGCCTGGATCAGAGTTTATAACAATTACAGAAATATTAGATGCGTTTGTAAAACAAATTCATGCGATAAGATATACTGGTTAAAGTAAATTTCAAATGTATTAGAAATTTCATTTGTAAGATTTGTGAGAATTCGAATGAAATAATTGAAATTTAATGTAATTGCTGCTAATAATCTTGATCTATTAAAATTCTCGAAACCGTCTTTATAAATTTCGATGATTTGAAAATAACGATCAAATTCAAAAATACGCGAAGTTGGTTACGGCGCAGCTAAAAAAATTTTTGATCGCAGTCAACTTCGCGAAAAAAAATTTTGTTTACAAATTTCAAAATGGAAAATTAATTCATAATTTCCCAAGTTATATGACTAGTGACAGAAATATGAATAAGCGTCGCCGCACTAACTTTTTTGCACAAATCTAACGTAAAAAACCGAAAGTCTCTAGCTATTGTAGTTTTCGAGATCTCAGAGGGACAGCCGAACAGCCAGCCGAACAGCCAGCCGAACAAAGTGAATGTATAAGCTGTATTTTTTTTTTCAAAAATGCGCTAAAAAATCAATGACTTGTTTTTTCAGTTTATCCGACTTCTTGATTAATAGAAAAAAGCAGAAAAAATCAATTGCTTTTCCATTCTATGATTAAACCAGAGAATATTTTCACACTTTTCTTTATGTTAAAGAATTGAAAACTACTTGAATATCCTTAACAATTCTCTTATCTATATTTCGTTTATAAAAAATAGATTTGTCACGTTTCGTTAAACAGTTAACAAACGTCTTGAAAAGAAACAAAAAAATCATTGTCTCTGCTTTCATTTTTGAGTATTGTCATGAGTGTTGAACCACGTTTTTATGACAATTGAAGAAGGCTTTGAATAAATTCAGTCTCAATGTATTATTTGAATTGATATGGAAACCTTGTTCATATTCTTAATACTTGATTTGTTTCGTAATATTTTTTTCTAGAATATACCAAATTGATTATTTTTAAAAAATTTGGCAATAAAGACAGCTCCGTAAAATTACAAAATAAATGAAAAAACTAATTCACATTCTTACAGATAGTCCAATTGTATTCATAATAAAATATTCTATTCACTAAAATTAAAAATTCCAATAACTAACAATCCAGTCCCGCATCAACATTGATATATTTTTTTAAGGACGTACTTTATTTTAAATAGAACATAAAAATTAAAATAATGCTTTAAACATCAAGGAAAACTTTTTATTTCTTTAATCAAACATTATTTAATTGAAACACTTTTAGAAATAATAAAACGTCATTTGTCAATTTGGTTAAAAGATTTTCATTTTGTAATCGTTCTTATAAATTTTTCACATCTTCATCAAAAAAGTGTGAAGGATCATGAAGTATAGAAAAAATTGACTGGGTAAATTTAATGATTAACACTCGAGAGAGAGAAAGAATGAAAAATATATACTCGTACCAAACCACATAAAACAGCATTGTCATATTTTTTGTACTTTTTAGTCAATTTAGATAAGCAAACTGAAAATGTTGAGATCCAAAAAATTTACACGAGTATATTAATTTAATTACACTTGAGAGAATTTCTAGTTTTTGTGTTTCTTTTGAATTTTTATAATTTGATTTCTTCTTTTTCCATTTCATTTATTAAAATTTGTTTTATCAATATTTTACATTTATTCACATTATATCTTTGTTTTATAATAATAGGAGATAAATTTTATAAAGTTTCTTCTTATTATCCTTTTAGAATGACATTAATTTCCTTATTTCTATAACTTTTTATTTTTTGTTTCACAAAAGACCGCCGATAATTAAAACATGTAACCGCTCGATTAAAATGCTTCTCAACAACTGAATCGAAAATGTGCATTTTTGATACTCCTTTTTGCCGTTCGCATGTTTTCGGAACTATAAGCGCATGCGTACATTTCAAGTTTCGAATCATTTCACTTTAATAATTTTCCTTTCTTCGTAGTCACACACCCCACCTTATTGCTAAGACTAGACTTTCCTTTAAGTTCATATGTGAATGAAATATTAAAAAAGTATTTACAAAAGAGTACTTAATTTTTTAATAATAGTGAGAAAAACTATTATCCTTTCTCTTTAATTTGTTTATAAGTTATAATATTTTAAAGTTTATTAAAGCATTCAATATGTTTATTGCTCGTTTTGTATTAAAATAAATTTTTAAGATTTTTAAAAAGCAATTTCAACGCTTAAAACACATGGTAAAGGTTTGAATTATTAATGATATGTATAGCAGAAAATTTTTTAAGCAGTTTGATTTCAAATATTTGAAATTTAATAACATTTTTCCTAAATTTTATAGATCAGTGAAACTCATTACCTAAAAATTATTATATTTTGAGCATTTATTGAGATTTTTGATTTATTCAAAAGAGTTTCAAAGTATAAAGAAAAGTGTAAGGTTTGCAAAATAAAATTAATTTTTTTAGATTGATAAATAAGGTGACTTACTTTTAGGGACCTTGGCAGGCCGTACTAAGTTTATGATTTTAGAGAGCAACTACTTACTTTTTTGAAAGTATGAGAGAAAGTTAAGATTTTAAAGTAAACTATGTAAAACAGAAAATAGACTTCAGAAAATACTTTTTCTTATGAATTTTTCCGTTCTTATGCCATGAAACCATGAAAATATTACGAAAGGTTCAATTTCCTGTTAATCTGAACTCTAAAAAAAATTTTTAAAAAAATCCTTAAATAAGTTGCCACCTTACTATTTTCCAAAAAAGTTTACTTTTCTGTAAGTTATAACCTTTTTGTCCATCTTCAGAACTTCACACCTTCCAAAAAATTTAGCCTTGCTGTAAGGTTTTGTCTTCTAAAAGTTACTGACTAAAATAAAGAAATAGAAATTAATCAACCTTGAAATTAATACAATGTGAATGTAGTATGTGTATAGAAATACATTTTATGAAAAAATTCAATTTTAAAGTCAAAAAAATCTCAATTTGCATCGAAAGCACATGCTAAATTTTCACATTCCTTTTCTTACTCGCTGCTGTGTGCGAATTTGCGTGCGTTTATATGAACTGAAATGTATGTGAATATATTTCATGATGAATAGACCCAATTTTTCTTCCCCATACCGAAAAAGTTCACTTCTCTTTTGCTTGCGAGCAATGAGCAACATAAATTTATGTACATCGAGTGAAAATGTATATTTTTATTTTATTATTTATCCCTCATACACCACCACCCTTATGGGCGACAATTCTCATGATTCTTTGTACTGTCTTTGTTGTTGTTACTGCTATTGTTCTTGATTGCTTCACCTATAAACAATTTAATATTTAATGTCTTTTTATACTTTTTTCTTTATGAATGGTAAATTAGGCTATGTATAAGGGCCAAATGAGATAGAGAATGATAAGTTGCTGCTGATGCTTTCATTACTGATATCATTGCATATCATGTTTATGTAATTTAATTTAACGACTTTGAAATAGTAAACAGGAACAAGCGCACGCACCATCACCAGCATATATCGTAATTTATATCTCACACAATTGCGAGTGTGAGAACATATTAATATGTTTTTTATTTCAATGCATTAAATGGAATGAAAGCTTAAGGTGTATTGAATGAAAATTAATCGATAATTTTACTTTGGCTTTGCTTTTTCAAAATTATAATAATAAAACTTTAAATGAAGATAATTTAGTTTTATTTTTCCTTTTATGTCATACATCAAAAATACACATAGCAATATGAAGCTTGAAGCTTTTAATGATTTGTCAATATTCAAATTATTTTATTTATAAAATATTTCTTACGGCTTTTCTCTTTTTCTATTTCTTAGATGTAAATTTTTGATTGAAAATCGAATTTTGTTCATAATTTCATATGAAAAATTCATGCAGATTTAAGCATGAAATTAATTCAATGTTCCTGCTATTGGTGTATTATTCCTTATTCAACTCATAGATTTATGGAATGATTTTCACAAACATTCGACAGTACATAATGTTTTTTCCTCTATTTTCCTCAACTCACTCAGCACACACACAGAGTATATGAAAAAACAAACACAATTCTCATGACATCAAAAAACTACATTTATTCTTAATGCTCACTGAAAATGCAAAATTTTGTCCTATTTTTATGCATATAAATTTTCTTTATGTGTGAGAATATGCATACCTATAAGAAAACTTATATCTCTATCAAATGATGTTACTTGTCGAATATGGCTCCAATATATTTTTGTATTCAATTTCTAAATATTCTTACTACTTATTCAATTTTTTCTATAAGAATGAATTCACTGAATAAAAGACTTTTTTGTTTTCTTTTTAGCGCATTTTTGGAACAACAATGCAGCTTATAGTTTCACTTTGAACGGCTGGCTGGCTCACGGCTGAGTAATGAGATCTCGAAAGTTATAATAGCTAGAGACTTCCGGTTTTATGTATTTGATTTGTGCTATCGAGTTATTGGGAACAAACATATTTATAAAGCTGTTATTGATTATATTAATTAGGAAATTACAAATTAAAATTTCCAAATTGAAAATTCTAAAAACGCGAAATTGGCTGCGAAAACGATTGCAGCGCAACCAACGGCAAATATTGGAATTTCCAATATTTTTAATATTACTCAACCGTTACTTTTATATCAATCAAATTTTTTTATTATAAGAAGATTCTGTAAATTGAACACAATTAAAAACGCTCGCCGTACTTTCATACATCAACATTTTATAAATATGATTTCTCCTATATTTTAAATTTATTTCGATCAATTATTTTAAAGAGTGAATCTATTTCTCAAACGAATCTAATAATTCTGTGATTTGTTAACATACACTGATCTAGGCACAAAAATGCGCTTAAGTGTCCCCTACTACCGCACGGACACTTTTCATGTCATTTTACAAAGGAAATGTTTTTATGTAATGCTTGAGTTATTTGAGTTTAATGAAATGAACGAATGAAAAAATATTTTCCTATATCAAAATCATGAACTAGTAAGACCATTTGATTGTGTGTGCGCAGAAGAAGGAACAACAGAAAACATAAAAGTTTGATAATTATTAGTCAGCATCATCTTAATTCTAACAGGGCAATGGTAAACCTGCAACAAATACAATACAAAAGGTAATAAAACTCTGTTTATTAGATCATTATTGCTCAGTAAAAGTTCTAATCAATACACATAAGAAGATTAATTTATTTTTTACACAGTAATGTTCCTAGAGTGTTTCGTATGAGTTACGCTTTCCTCGTGAGTTTGAAGAGAAAATTGATTGGCGTCGGATGTAATTAATGTATTCAAGTTTTCGCTCTATTTTGGCTTATGGTAAAGAAAAAATTCAACTAACAAAAAAACTTTTCTCGTTCATTCTTATAAAGCCATGAATTGAGATTGATTGATTCCAAACGATAAAAGTTGCAAGTTTTATTATTAAAATTTCACAATCAAAACTTTTTTAATTATTGCTATTACATACAATTATATATTTTTACTTATTTGTTCTATCTTTTACAATATTTTAGAAAAACAGTTTTAAAAATTTATATCATAAAATATTTGACCTAGTACATATTTATAGTCATTTGTAATATTTAATTAATTATTTTGAAATTATAATAAAAAATCAAAAAAACAAAATAACAACAATTCAAATAACATTGTCTACTAAAATCAATATTTTTATTTGAAAAAACATCGCATTACAAAAAGTATAGATTTAAAAGAAAATTGTTTTTAAAAAGAGAAACACATAACCATCGACGCAATACTGATAATATTTTTGTGATTTTTCATGGTAACAAAATTCAATTTTAACACAGCATCCTTTCTCCTTTCTGTAACATCACACGACGATAAAGCTCAAGCTTGCTTTGTGAACGAGGGAAAATTGAGAAATTTAATTAATATAATTGAATTTATTGACCCAATTAGCAAGAGTAAGGAATTTTTTACGTGAAAAAATTGTTGCCGGTTGTCGTCCTTGTGTGTCAATATGTCTCGCTTCTTTAATTACTTACAAAATTAACGATATTTCTATATTAATAAGGTTTACACAATTACTAATGTATAAAAATAGAGACGTTGTTAGCTTATTTTAATATACTAAACATTCCACTGTGGTACGTAGTATAACTAAATACAATTTTCAATTTATATTTTATTATGAAAAACCAAACGTGAGAATTATTTGCTGACAGTTTTCTTTTCCTGTTAGCATTTTTGATATCGGCTCAAACCTAATTGCTCAACTGCGTCTTGTAATATTGATTACACGGTTTTTTAATTCAACACGCAATGGATTAATTGTATATAAAAATTTATCAATTTAAAAATACAAAATTCTAGCTTTTCCTCTTTTGATAAACTCATGATTAGATGATTTATTAAATTAAAAAGCTCAGAAAGAGACTTTTAAAAATTTTCTTGACAAAAGAAAGGAGTTCTTTTAAGAAAAATGTTATTTGTTTAATAAAACTCAATGTTGCATGTGGCAAGAAAAATTTTTTTGCCCATTTTTGCTCGTTTTTGCCAAATTTCGCAAAAATCAATTTTTTTTGCCGTTTGCCCAAGTGTTCAGGCACCTGTCTAATTTAATTGATTGAACTCTTCTCAAAAAGTCTTTTCACTAACAGTTATAAAATATTGTGACACGTAAATATATAATTTATCAGATTTAATTTAAACACTTAGAAATTTGAAACTAAATGCATTTAAAATTTTATCAGACAAAATTTTGCTACAATTACTGATCAATATATCTCAGTTTTAAAATTTTAATATACAGTAGCGGCCAAAAGTATACGACAAAACCAAAAATAAGCATAACTTTTAAATAAAATGTCCAATCAAGCTGTAAATTTACATAAAAGTAGCTTTTTATAAGTGCTTTCTTTATTATATATTGGTTTCTGGTTAAGCCGAGTAGTTACTGAATAATAAATTAATTATAATAAATTCAACGGACAAAAGTATACACTCATAGAAAAAAATTTAACATTTTGATGTTAAAAAAGTAATAAGACAAAAATTAACACCAAATGTTAAAATTTAAATGGAAAGTTTTTAAATTTAAGCAAAAAATGTTAAAAATTTAATATTTGGCAATAAATTTCTTTTTTCGGTGCTAAAATTTTATTATTGCGATGTTAAAATTTAAATTTTTTAAAAACTGTCAAAAAATAAAAATCTAATGTCAAATTCTAAAATTTCAACACGAAAATATTAAAATTTTTATCATTTTGACAATACATTTTTAAACATTTGAATGATAACATTTATTTTGGTTCTATTTGTAAAATGAAAAGAGCCGCTTAAATTTATTTTTATTTTAAAAAGTGACAATTATTGTATATTGAAGTGATGAAACTGCAGAAAAGTGATCAAAAAGAGATATAGAAGTAAAAGAAAATTAAGATTCAAAAGGAAATGAGAGGATTTCAACATAAAATGAAATGGTAAGAATTTATGGTAAGGTTGTTTGAAAATTTTCATTTTCTCTAATTGAATGATTTCTAATGATTCTTAAATAATACCCTCTTTATAATATGATATATTTTAGGTTTTACAGATAAATTTCAAGTAAGTCAGTTGAAAATCAATTGAAAACATGTTTTGTTTAAATAACTATTTTTTGTTATCTTTATCTAAATTCTCTTTATTTTATTTAGTTCTTTTTCTCTATTTACAGAATCAAAAGCAAATAAAGCATTGTATCAAGGTAATTGGTCATATATTATAAGTTTATTTATTTTTATTTTTTCTTTTCAGATTATGTGAATATAAACGCAAAAAGATCCAGTGAAAGAAATATTTCTAAGTTATCAAGATCCAACAATTGTTAAAAATTCAAATGAATTTTAAGTATTTAATTTTTGTATTACTTTAAACATTTATCTAATAAAGCTTCGTACAATAAAAGAATCTAAATGAAATTAAATGAATATTTAGCTAAAATAATTTTTCAGGGTTTTTTGAATCAAAAAATTTTAACATACGAATTTTAAAATTTTAGCACGAAAATATTTAAAATCTTAAGAACAAAATGTTAAAATTTTAATATTTGGTGGTAAGAACTGTTTTTAACGTTTTGATATTAAAATTTTAACATTTATTTATAAGAGCTCAAGTTAATATTAAATGTTAAAATTTTTCATACAAATTTAATATCTGATATTAAATTTTTTCTATGAGTGTACGGACAAAAAATATTCTTGATTTCTCTTTAAGTTTATCATATGTATATGTATTGATTTTAAGTTTTCTTTTCATAAATCAATAAAACAACTTAAAATCAAGAAACAATATTGAGTATTTTTTGAAATTTGGCTTGGTTTCATAGATTATTTAATTTGTAAAATGGCTGTCATCTTGGATAAGAATTAATTCTAAAATAGTCTTATAATGCTCTCTCTCGGTCTAAACTCTACAGTAAATAATAAATATGAGTTCAATACATAATTTAGGTCTTCAAAAAATGCAGCTTTATGCTTAATTCTAATTGAATTTTGCAAAAGTTTCAGGAATCTTCATCAATTTTTTCCCCATGTTTTCAGTTTTTCGCTAATAACTTTTGATAGAAATTTTTTAGAAAAACGCTTTTATGCTTAAATTATTCCTTAAAAAATTCCTGATCTTTCAAATATATATATTGTAGGCTACGAAAGCTGCTATTGAAAAATTAGATAGGTAATTACATGAAGAATTTTTGATTGTTTACAATGAAAAATGGCGAATTCCGAAAATCACTGATTTAATGTATTCTAGCGCTTCAAATCTTGACAAAACGTAATAAAACATGATAGACATTAATTATAAACTAATTTGAAGCGCTAGAATACATTAAATCAGTGATTTTCGAAATTCGCCATTTTTCATTGTAAACAATCAAAAATTCTTAATGTTTTACCTATCTAATTTTTTAATAGCAGCTTTCGTAGCCTACAATATATATACTTGAAAGATCAGGAATAGGGAATAAATTAAGCATAAAAGCGTTTTTCTAAAAAATTTCTATCAAAAGTTATTAGCGAAAAACTGAAAACATGGGGGAAAAATTGATGAAGATTCCTGAAACTTTTGCAAAATTCAATTAGAATTAAGCATAAAGCTGCATTTTTTGAAGACCTAAATTATGTATTGAACTCATATTTTATTATTTACTGTAGATTTAGACCGAGAGAGAGCATTATAAGACTATTTTAGAATTAATTCTTATCCAAGATGACAGCCATTTTACAAATTAAATAATCTATGAAACCAAGCCAAATTTCAAAAAATACTCAATATTGTTTCTTGATTTTAAGTTGTTTTATTGATTTATGAAAAGAAAACTTAAAATCAATACATATACATATGATAAACTTAAAGAGAAATCAAGAATATTTTTTGTCCGTATACTTTTGTCCGTTGAATTTATTATAATTAATTTATTATTCAGTAACTACTCGGCTTAACCAAAAACCAATAAGTAATAAAGAAAGCACTTATAAAAAGCTACTTTTATGTAAATTTACAGCTTGATTGGACATTTCATTTAAAAGTTATGCTTATTTTTGGTTTTGTCCATATACTTTTGGCCGCTACTGTATATAGTTGAGTGATGGCCGTCAGATCCAAGCAATACCAATATTATAATAATTAATACCAGTTACTAACAATTGAACTCAATTTAACTTAAACAGCTTAGATTAACATTTACAGATAAAATTTAAAGAAATTTTTCAAGGATCGAAAATGAATATGGTTTAAGACAATTTTTGTTTTTCTGAATAGTATTCAGCATTATCGACTTTGTTTTACGCTCTTAAAATATTGCTGACAGTTAATATTATCATACTTATTTACGTATATAGTTTAAAGTCGAAATATATCTTTTCATTCAATAACGACAAACAGCTGGCATTCAAAAAATTATTAAAATCAGTTTTTTTAATAAAGTGAGAAAATTACATGAGCAGTACCTCTTTACTATCTGTTAAATTCAAAAATGAAAAAATAATTTTCTCTGTAAAGCTCTAACTTTTTTCAATTTACATCCAATTTCCATATTTTGGAATGTATGCATATCTGCTAGCATTTTCTACAGTACTTTATTGTATACAGTTGTTACTGTATGATGAAAGTGAATAAATTATGCATGAGATAATGTCGTGCATGAGAATATAGTAAGCGAGAGAAAAATTTTCAAAATAATTGTCATTTTACCTTATAGTATACTATAGCAATTAAAACTTATTTCTTCTTTAATATGTATTTATGTAAAAAAGAGTTTTAAAGGAACTATTTAAGGCTTAAAAATATTTTTTTAGCGAATTTTTGGAACAAAAATCGCTATTATATTCACTTTGGCTGGCTGGCTGGCTGGCTGGGCGGCTGAGATCTCGAAAACTACAAAAGCTAGAGACTTCCGGTTTGTTTTAAATGAATTGTACTATCGTGTAGGCGTGCACAATCTACTTTATATTAAGCTAAATTGCTGTTGAAAATGATAATTTGCGAAAAATAATTTCTATGGAAAAATTTTTGAACGTAAACAAATATGGCGGAGTGCGTTCAGTAAAAATATTTTTTGAATGCACTTTTGATAATTTCGCATAAATATTAGAGAAAAACTTAAATTTGTGAAAAAAAACAGGAGAAATTCTGCAAATGTATATTTTGAATTGTTTCAATAATAACTTAGAAAAACTTTGTTTCACCTTTTACCGCATATACACTTGTTAATAGACACTGATCTGTTGCGCCAAAAATTCGCTCTAATCTAGTATGATGGAACATATACTGATTAATTTCTGGTTTATTTTTACTATTAGATTTTTTTTTTTAAAAATTTCTATTTCATAAAACTAAGCAGTAGTTATTAACATTTTTTTACATTTACTGGCTGGCTGGCTGGCTGGCTCACGGCTCACGGCTCACGGGTGAGAGATGAGATCTCGAAAACTGCAATAGCTAGAGACTTCCGGTTTGTTGTGTTTGATATATGCTATCGAGTTACTGGCTTATCGCTTAGTTTAGAAGTTGTCACTGATTACATTTATTAGAAAATTAAGGATTTAAATTTCCATATTTCCATATAGAAAATTGTAAACAAAATTTTTTTGGCGCGAAAACGATTGCAGCGCCACCAACGGCAAATATTGAAACTACAAATATTTTGAATGTTACTCAACCGTTACTTTCAAGTCAATAAAATTTATTTAATATTCTATAAATTCAATATCAATTAGGAACGCTCGCTCCCCTACTACACACGGACACTTTCCATGTCATTAATTTATACACCCAAAGAAATAATTAACTATATTTCTGATTTATAAGAAAATTTAACATTAACAATAGTTTAGTTCTAACTTATTATAATAATTGTATCAATTAACAATTTAATTGTTAATTTTTACTAACAATTTTTATTGTAATATTAACAATGAACATTGTTGATTTTTTCAGGGTTGGAAAATACAGATTTTTACAAAATTTGTCCTGTAACAGGAAAATGTATACAGATTACAGAATTTTTCCGTATACAGATTTATTTTAAAATAAATCAAAGTTCAAAATCAAACATTCAAAATTGTTTAAAAATGCTTTTTAAACAATAAACTTGTGAGAATTGAATTCGAGACCTATAGTCTACTAGGCCGAGTCTCTACTAATTAAACCACTTCAGGTAAACACTACATTGATAATGATTAACAATCATTATTTTAACAATCATAATTGTTATTATATCAATCGTTATTGCTATTTGCGGTCACCCATCTAAGTATTAATTGTGATCAACGATGCTTAACTTCTTTGTCCTGATAATTTCCTATAGCCCGTTCTAGTTATTTAAAATTATAATTTAAATTTGCAGAATACTGTAAAATAACAAATTTTTTTGAATTTTTTAAATGTCATTTTTCTGACGCATGTAATTAATCAGTGAATGATAATTTAAATTTTATTAAGAATTTTTTTTTCAATTATTTTAAAAATCAGCAAAAACCATTGTTAGTTATTATCTTTTTATGATTACTTCAAAATTAACAATGAAAATTGTTAAAATCAAAAATTTTAATGGTTGAAAAATTAAACGTAACAATAAATTGTTAATTGAAAAGTTTTCGTTATTTTTAAAAAATTGAAATTTCACAATCATTATTGTTGATTTCAAAGATAAAATTGTTAAATTAAAGTAACAATTATTTAAAAATTTGAATTGCTAATTTTTTCTTTGGGTTTATTTTCAATATTAATGTGTAAATTTTTTTCCAAAGTCAGAGGTTAAATAAAACATAATTTGAAACGTATCAAAAGTTAAGTTTATCATTCTTATTATGGCGTTATGATTTCAATGTAAATTAATATAGAAAGGTCGAGTACGAAATCGGTTTAAATATTATTTACAAGTAACTAAGAATCAACTAAATTTATTCGATTAAAAAATAAATTTTACTCGAGTAAAATTTTTTCATGTGAAAATCGAGTAATTTTACTCGAGTTAATTTAGTTGAAATTTAGTTACTTATGAAACAATTTCGAACACTGCAAAAAAGGAATGATTTTGTTTTGTTACACAAATATAAAGCAAAAAATGGTGTGCAAAAAGACAAACAAAAACCATCTTGAAAGGAGAAAATTATTTTTGTTGTATATAATTATTATATAAATAACTTTTAATAAAATTCTATACTTTCCATACAACTCCCATATTTTTTGTTCATTTAAAATTTTTTCAACATTTGTTGTCATTATTTTTGTCGAGTGTTTTTCTCTGCATTTATGCCTTGAAACCACAAAAGAGAATACTTTTCTTGTAAACAATAAAACATTTCAACACAGAATTATGGTAAAA
>CM031381.1:31241443-31264696 GCA_018290095.1 Polypedilum vanderplanki | reverse complement strand
ATATTTGATTAGGATTTTCGTCATTACGATTGTCAGCAATCAAGAATGCTTTTATCATGTCAAGCCAATGTAAATCATTGCAGCTAAGTGTAATGAACCATGTTGGAGGGCCAATATTTCTTATCATTGCAGTCAATTCATTAAAGGCTGTTCTCCAATAAGCTGCTGACCCTCTAAGTGATCGCATGTGTAGGTGGAGGTCTTCGACAACTCCATCTCTACCTCGAACTTTCTTTCCACATGCATTTATTGTGGATTGTATTCGATGATATTCATACATCGAAAGAGCGTAAAACAAATATTCAACACTTTGGAATCGTGGATCAATTCCAATAATACGCTGCTGATAATAATCAAGTACTGTGATATTTACATCACGTGTTTCTTTCAGTCCATTTATTCCATATGGAAATAGATGGAACCATGCATATTCTTCTGCCTTCTTTTCATGATTGACATTGACAATATTATCTTTTGTCTTTCGTACAATCTCATCAATATTTTCATTTTCATTTATAATATCTTCAACATCAGGCAGATCGAAATCAATTGGTGCCATTAATGAAGTCTGCACTGGAATATCTTGCTCATTTTGCTCATCGTTAGTTTCATGAACAATAGTAGTTTCTACTACCTGCAAAGCTTGAGCACGAGCAGTATTTCGTTCAATTGCATTGACTTTATGAATAACATCAATGTAATTGATAACAAATGGAACATTTTTTGAATGCACTGCACGACGGACAATACGGTGGAGCTCTTCAATTGTATCGCATTCAATTATACAAGCTTTGCCATTTGCTGCAGAGGCACCTGCTGGTCCACAAGAATGTGAATCAGTAAAATAGTACTTGTCATCATAATGCATGAGACCAAGTGATTTTGATTCACATACAAGAACACCGGCTTTATGCTCAATGAATAACATTCTAATCGCATTTAATAAAGTGCGACCAATAACACCGTCATTGATGTTATCTTGCAAACTACCAGTGCATAACCATTCATCATCATATTCGAGCGCAAATGCATTATCATACATGATAAAGTCATGTTTGATGATATCTAGATTTTTAATTGACAAGTATCCGCTTCCATCAATTGGGAAAGCGTGCGCATTTGCACTTGTTTCATAATGAATTTGCGCAAAGATACTGTCACCCTCAATCATATTCTCGTCAAGAATATTTTTAGTCCATCGACTTGGAGGGAGAATTGCTGCTCGAACAATATTTGCAAGAACCATTGCGAAACATTGAGTTCCACCGAACTCAGGAAAGACGTTTAAATTGGCTTGATGCCAAGAAGCTCGCAAAATACGTGATACATTCTTCTTCTTATCAGTAGTTACATATGCACTTCGTGTTGATGGTGCAGTAGTAGATTCAGTAGCAGTACTTTGCTGCTGATTAGTTTCTGCTGGAATGACACGAATAATATCTCGTGTCTCCAAACGAGCAGAATTATTCACAGTAACATCATGATATAATGGATTGTTGGCAATAAGCCAATGAAGTGCAGCATAAACACGTTCACGAGAAATTCTATATTCTCTTGAATGGTTCAAGTTTTCAAGAGTTTCAGTGATTACAATTAATCCTGTTTCATCACTCGAACGTGGAAGAATGTTTTGCAATTTATCAGTAACTTCGAATATGTCGAGTGCAAACAGTGTGGCTTGACCTTTGAAGCCATATTGACCAAAGCGGCCATCAAATTTGATCACATTAACATAAGGAATAATACGCGATAAAAGTCTACGTTCTGCTTTAGTCAGAATTTTAATTTCATCGGGAATATCACCTGGTCGCATATTATTCCAATAAGCCTTAGGTGGATATTGAGTTGTGACTCTTCAAATGTGTATGACAACGATGACAAACGATGAGTACTTCTTTTTCAGCAAGTTCAGTTGGCAAATATGGCTTTGGTGTAACATTTTGATAATTTGCTACTTGGTCAGGGTAGCATTTCTTTTCACAAATGTCACAATTCTTATCACAAAACGTATTGATCGTTTTGTTAAACTCTTCGACACTTGCCATACGTTGAGCATATTCAATTCTTAGACGTTGAAGTCTTGCTTCATGTTCTTCAGGGGTTTCATTCGCACGAGCCTCCGTAGCATATTCGCGTTGGTAGGCAAGGCGAGAAAGATTATCGTCCGAAGACTCATTCGCTCGAGCCTCCGTAGCATATTCGCGTTGGTAGGCAAGGCGAGAAAGATTGTCGTCCGTAGACTCATTCGCTCGAGCCTCCGTAGCATATTCGCGTTGGTAGGCAAGGCGAGAAAGATTGTCGTCCGTAGACTCATTCGCACGAGCCTCCGTAGCATATTCGCGTTGGTAGGCAAGGCGAGAAAGATTATCGTCCGAAGACTCATTCGCTCGAGCCTCCGTAGCATATTCGCGTTGGTAGGCAAGGCGAGAAAGGTTGGTATCAGAAGTTTCATTTACTCGAGCCAAATACTTTCGTTGTTTTTCTTTAGCAAAGTGAGAAATTTGCTCATTTTGATTTCGATTTAGAGCAGCAGCCGCCTTACGCTCGCGATCCTTTTGTTGGATTGCAAGCTTTTCTTCTTCTGATCTTTCTTGTTCGCGCTTTTTGCGCTTAGACAGACGGACAGACTTACTTACCTCATCCTCGTTTTCCAGTTTCACTTGGCGGGCTTGGCGTTCTTTCTCCAGTCTTCGCTTCCGTTGTGTTGATGTTTCGGGCATGATGCACTTTATGTAGGCAAGATGAAGAGAATATAAGAATGATAATCAATATTTTTGTGCAAACGAGAAATCATCATGATCAATAAAGATAATTATCGAAAATAGAGATAAATTTTTAAGAAAAAACGTTGGAAAATACAAGCATAAGAAATTATCCATATAACAGGGGAAATGATGGAATTTCAACAGATTAATATGATTTTGACACAATTTAAACTATACAAACAAATTTTTGTAAGACAAATTTTATAAGAAAATATTAATCATTTAATCAGACAATTATATATAAAACTCTTCTGCATCTTGCCAGCCTACCTTTCCTTTCTTAAAATCAAATCTTTAATCACTACACTATTATCACTGTATTCACTTTTAATTATTTCACAATTTATTTCACTTAAAATTTTCACAATTTTTTTTATTATTATCTTGTTTTATCACTTCAAACTCTTAATTTTTCTTTAAATTCAATATATTTCACTTCTTTATATTATTATTTTCACTTTAAAGTAGTTTTGTAACAAACTATTTATGATTATTACCACTTTTAAACTAAATTTCACTTTTAAAATTAATCTTTCCGCAAAATTCACAAAAACTGATTGTTTACATTTGTTCAGCGCAGCATTATTGAAATCAGTTTTGAATTGTCATCAGCCGTTAATTTCAATCTGTTAAACGGTATTTTTTGATTTTAAATTTTTGTTGCGCAACACTTCTTTTTTGTCACGCGCAACGAGTTAATGTAAGACGATCGTGACACCACCAACGGCGAAAAATAGAACTAAGTCGCCATATAAAATTTAATTTCGTAAATATTATTTGAAATGCAGCTCAAACAATGATAAAATGCACATAGGAATGCATTGTCATCGGGTTCTGAGTTATGTATAAAATTTAAAACTCTTAGATAGTCAGGAAGTGGGTTTAAATTGAGTTACAATATTTTGCCCGGAAGGACAAACAAACAAACAAACAAACAAACAAACAGACAAACAAACAAGAAAGTAAGTTGAGAAAAACGTTGGAAAAAAAAGTTTTCTGTCTCAAGCAAAAATTATTATATATATGGGCGATTCCATGGAAATAACAACAAAAAAAAATTATTTTGAAATTGATCTTTCTCTTTAACTTTTAAACTCAATAGCAAGTCCACAGAGCAGATCAGTAATATCTACTGATCAAGAAAAACTTGCAGTTTTTCAAAAATTTTCGGCGCCGCTGTTTTTAACACCAAAAAAGTAGTCAAAATTTTTAAGACTTTTATAAGCGTTAAAAAGTATTTTATAACAGTTATAAAAACTTTTTAACAGTTAAAAAAAATTTCACACATTTTTGTGTCTTATAAAGCTTTTATGAGTGTAATAAAATTTTTTCTAACAGTAATAACATTTTTTTAACAATAAGAAAGCCTTTATGCGAGTTATAAAAAATTTTTCTCCGTGTTGTTTCTAATCTCATGATTTAAAATATTTTTGCAATAATAATTATTTTTTCCTTTAAATCGAATACTTATTCATGCATTTCAAAAAGGAGTGCAAAGATGATGCAGAAAACATAATATTTTCCTTATTCAACATCTATTCGATCGAGAAATTGCATTTTTGCTCTCTAAGATGATGAAAAAGATAGAGAGATGAGTCGTGCAAAATCATCTTTGCATGAAAAAGATAAAGATGAATTGAAAAGCATAAGAGATAGAACGAAAAGTGAAAAATAAATTGAGTATTGAAAGAAACTATATTTGAATTTTATTTATATGTTCTTGTTCTTATTTTTATTAGTTTCTTTCATTTCATCTTTTATGACAATGTTTTCAAGATCAAATTTTTGGTGTTTTTTGATAGACAGCAAGAAACAATAAATTCAGTATTATACAATTTTTGAATTAATGCTTTTCATATCTATATTAAATAACTATTTGTAGAAATTGTGATGATAGCAAAAAAAAAACTATTGAATTATAAGGAGAAGAAAAGACTGTTAAACATGCATAGATGAAAATCTTTTGTTTTCAATATTCTTTATATTATGTATGATGCAGCATTATGTGACTGATAGAAGAATAATTTTTTTCCTTCATAAAATAAATGTAAAGCTAAAATATCATATGCAAAAAATTATTTTACGTACAATTTAAATTTTATTTACTAAATAATAATTTACTTTAAATTTTTGCGGAGAAATTAAAGAAGAAATATAAATTTTCATAAAGTGATACCTCACTCAAATGTCAAAAACTTTAAAGAATATAAAAAGTTCTTTTCTTCATCTTGCAAGTCGAGTTAGTAAATGATGAAACCTTTTTACTTAGACTGTTTTTATTAATTCTTTAGACGAAATCAAAATTAAGTAAAATTATCTTAGGTATGTTGGCATCTAAATTTTAGTTTATTCTTTTTACTGAAAGATAATTTACCCTATAGCTAAATATTACTTTTAATTTTATTACAAGGTTATTTTCACAAAACAAATTTGACAAAATCTATGACTTATTATCTTTAGGCACTCTCTAGTAATGTAAGGGAAAGTCTATAAAATTATAAAAGGATTGAACTAAGCATCCGTTTAACTTTCATAATTTTTTTGGGTATTTTTTATTAAAATTCATTTTCTTTCTCTCTTTATGTTAAAATTCGTTTCTCGTTCTTTCATATTTTGATAAAAATTAAAGGGATGGTAAGAATTAGTCTTCGTGTTCGTTGAAAATATTTTGAATAACCGCACGCACCGTTAATAATAAATAAAAAAGTTTTATGACTCTTAAAAAATTTTCTTTTTAGGACTCATAACAATGTTTTATTGGCATAAACTTTTTGCCAGTTAAAAACCTTTTTTCACCGTGTACAACAAGCAAATTCAATATTCAGTATTAGACAAGTAAAATGCTTAAAAGAAGTTTTAATGATTAGTATGTAAACATTTATAAATTTATGAACAAACGAAACTCTCATCATATAAATTTTCGAAAATTTTTTATAAATGAACATATAATAAAATTTACTTCGGCGCCGCTAGATGGCGCACGAAGTATTGTTTTTATTTTTTCACTTTTTTCCACTTTTCCCGAAATCTAAGCATTACCGCCAATTTACACCAAGTATTCATCCAACTTTCATGAAAATCGGTCACTCCATTCCAGAGTTACTGCGGTGGGATGTCTGTGCGTCTGTAAACACGCTACAGCTCACAGATTTCACTTTTTCGTCAAAAATCTTGAATATTCGTAATCTGTGGCACATTTAGACGAACTGATCAACTTTTGGTGCAAAATGGTGCATAAATGTAGCGGCTAGCCTAGTGTGAAATTCCGCATATATGCTAATTGCATGCGAAAAATTCGCATATATACCCGAATACATGCGGAATATTCGTATTTTAAACTAAAATAACCGAGGCGCCGAAGTATTTTTGAAAAACTTGAAAAGTTTTTCTTGAGCAGCAACGCAAAGCGATCTGCTGCGTTCACTGATCTGCACCGTGGACTTTAAATTTTACTTATTTCTCTTTTAACAAAAAAAGAATTTAAATGCAAAATTATTTATTTCTCTTTATGCATTTGTGAATAAAAAGAAAAATCATAAAAAGGAATATAAGAGTTAAAAGAAAGATATCTAGAGAAGTAAACCATAAAAACCGGAAAAAGATGAATGTTATATTTTTTTATTTTCACTATCTTTACCATTCACAACTTTTTATGCTTTGTATGCTTCTATGTTTGCTTATCGAAGCAAGCACAAAAATGGGTTTAAAAAATGAAGAAAAATTTTCTTAGCCCTTCATTTTTATTATCTCATGTGTAAACACTCAAACAAAACTTTTGTAACATTGAAAAATTTTTGTCATTTGTCTGAAGACAGAGTAAAAAGATGATAATAATCTCCCCAGAGAGCAATACATGAACAATATGAGTAACATTTAAAGTGTATGTGAATTTTTTAAAGGAAGAAAAAGTGACAATAAAAAAATTTTAAAAATGTACAAACGGTTTACATAAAAGCAAATTTTCGTCATGAATGTAAAATCAACAAAACTTTGAAAGTTGTTGAAATGTTCAATTTTTTATGATAAGTTAGTAAAATTTTAAGTCCACGATGCAGATCAAAGAGCGCAGCAAATCGCTGTGCGTTGCTGCTCAAGAAAATTTTTCAAGATAATTGAATCAAAGATACAAAATAAGATTTTTTGATTTTATACACGAAAAGATTTTTTTACATCAAGCAGCAGATTTTATTCGTATTATATCACATCTTTTTTCATAGAAAAGAGATGATAAATTTCTTGATTATTATTTAAAGTTCAGTCAGTTTTTACATTTAAACTTATATATGAAACCAAATTGATAATATGAAAAAAATTATTTAAAATAGAAAATGATTAAATGTCGCAAGGAAAGCATTTTTTTTATATAATCAGTTTAATTTTAGAGTAAATCTTAAATAAAAATAATGTATATGTGTATCTGAAATAATGTGTATCTTCCTACATATTGCTCCTTTTTAAGATTTGTCATCATTTTTTCAATTTAATCTATAAAACATTTATCAATTACATAACGTTGTTATGCTTTAGAAGTAATAAAGAAAATTATTAATAATAACTTTTTTTGGAATCTAATCATTATAAAACATAATAGTGTTAAAAAACTTAAAAAAAAAAATAAAATAACATGGAAAGTGTCCGTGTGGTAGCAGGGGGACACTTAAGCGCATTTTTGCGCCTAGATAAGTGTATGAAAGTACGATGAGTGTATTTAATTGATGCTTAATATACAGAATCTTCTAAAAAAAATTTTATTGATATGAAAGTAACGGTTGAGTAAAATTCAAATTATTTAAGTTTCAATACTTTTTTTTTAATCATGATTTTTTCATATGTTTACTATCATATGATGTAAAAAAGAATTTAATTGGGTTGATGTTATGACTTACAGATATATTTTTCCTTATACTTTTTTTCCTTCTTAAATAATCATTGAGTTGTGGAGAACTGTTGTATCACATTTTGATAAAGCTGAAAAAATGGCAAAAAAAGAAATGAAGTCTAATGGTTAATGGTGATCTATAGTCTCATGCATGCTATTTCATACAAACATACGTATCCATTCAAGCTATCACATTGAACAAAATGAGCCATCAATCTATTAATCTTTTTCCCATATACACGTACCAACCATGCACACAAAAAGATGGAGATAACTCATTGGATGAATTCTTTCTCGTTTTTTTGTTGCTCGCTTTCTCCGCTCCATATATTATTATTTGCTTCCATTCATTCATTCAATTTTCTCTTGCTGCTCTTTCTCAATGTCCTTTTTATTTGATGCTGCCTGAAAATGTTCTTTTCTTTCCACCCACGATATTTAATTAAAATTTGTTGAGCAAAAAACTTTAGTTAGAAAATGTTCATTAACTATATAGGATGAAGGATGAATGTAATGCTTGCTAACATTGATATAAGTATTATTTGAAGTGATTCTCAATGCTCAATCTGATCTTTTAATTAATGAGGATGCATGTATATGAATGGAATCAAAGCATATGAAAGAAACAGAGTAGAATGAAATAAGTCACGTATTTGCCTTTTTGCTTCTTAACTTATTATTTCTAATGAACTTTGTCATATTTCTTTGACACAAATTGAAATTAATATTTGATGAAATAAAATTTACTAGGTATAAATTTCATAGACATTATATGCATATCAATATTATTAAGAAACATAAACTTAAAATATAATTTCGTTTTTAGCCAGGCAAGGACACTCGAAAAAAGATCCTGAAAGATCCCATAAAGATCCTAAAAGATTTGAAAAGATCCTAAACGATCCTAAAAAATCGCAAATTTTTGTTTTGGTAAAATTCGCATTTTTCGTTGAATTTAATGATTTAATGTACACAAAAATAACTTTTGCCATCCCTTATTATCTTTCCGTAGTAGAATATTACAGTTTGAGGCTGTATTTTAGCTAAAATTGTAGATTTTCTTTTATTTATGTTCAAAAAAAAATTTTCGAAAAATTTCGAAAATTGTAAACAAAAAAATCAAATTAACATTTTGTTGATTTTCAATTGATTCTTCATCCAAACGTTTAAAAGGAGTTAAAAATACAATAATAGATGTTATTATGTAGTGAGAAGAGTAAGAAAATGTTTTAAAATGAAAAAAATTTACAAAGATTGAAAGATTTGAAAAGATTTCAAAAGATCCTAAAAGATCCTAAAAAATCGAAAAGATCTTACAGTGTCCTTGCCTGGGTTTTTAGAGCTTTTAATAAAATAATAATAGTTTTACATGCTGGTGCAAAGTTTTGCTCATTTTAAATTTTAAGAATCTTATACCAGTAAATACTTATACATTCTTATCAATTTCATTTCAATCAATATCGATTCATCAGAAGAACTTTCTCTTTGTTAAATTTAATGTTTTTCTAGAAAATTGACAATAAAATAAGCTTATGTGATGTGTTTTTAGAATGGATCATCTTGTGATATTCATAAAATGAAAATTGAAAAAATAGATTGTGACAATATGATGAGAGGGCGATAAAACATTGATGCTGATGTCAAAGAACTTTTATTGGCTCCAATATTCGCACAAAAGGGGTTTATTGAGATTGGACATTAAAAACAATGAATTTTCTGTTTTGTTATATCGTAAATCAGTGAAAAAGAGATCCTTTTTTAAAAGCAATCTTGATATTTTATTTTTTTAACAACCAAAATTTTACTTTGATTTTTCCATAAACATTTAAAATCAATTGATTATTGCTCGATGTTTTCAAATAAAACTTAATTTCTTTTAACAAAAACTCGTACATATTTTAAGAATACTGCTCCTAAATATTTCGCCCATTTTCGCCCAATTTTACCGATTAAAATTTTTTTACATCTTCATGGTCGGTGATTCGAATCTTCTCATCAACTTTATTTTTCTCATCTTTTTAGCGCATTTTTGGAACAACAATGCAGCTTATATCTTCACTTTGGCTGTTCGGCTGGCTGGTGAGGCGCGAGATCTCGAAAACTACAATAGCTAGCGACTTCCGGTTTGCTGTGTTTGATTTGTGCTATCGGTTTATTTCGGCGACGATTAGTTATATTTTTAGCACTTATTGCATTAATTAGGAAATTACAAATTTAAATTCCATATTAAAATTTGTAAATAACGCGAAGTTGGCTGCGAAAACGATTGCAGCGCCACCAACGGCAAATATAGGAACTACAAATAATTTGAATATTACTCAACCGTTATTTTAATATTAACAAAATTTATTATAGAAGATTCTGTAAATTGCAGAGTCCAAAAACGTTTGCTATTTTAGTTGCAAGTTACTAAAAATCAACTAAAACTTATTTAATTAAAATTTTCAACGGAAAGCCAACTAAAATTAAATCGATCAGGCTTTTATCTTTAATCGAATAAGGTTTAGTTGATTTTTAGTTATTTGTAAAACGGTTTCGGACTCTGATAAATTGAACATCAATTAAAATCGCTCGCCCTACTTTCATGCATCAAAATTTTATAAGTATGATTTCTGCTATATTTTAAATTTATTTTGATCAAATTATTTTAAACTGTAAATCTGTTTCTCAAATGCCTAGATCAGTGTTTGTTACAAATTATAAAAACTGACAGATTCATTTTAATGAAAATGGATCCGCAATTGAAAATATATGGATCGAGTTAATTTTTCATTGCATGAGAAATTGGTCTGTAAATTCTCTTTATATAGCACCATTGCGAGTTAAATTTAATTTTTGTAAAACACTTTTAGTTTCAAATGATATAATAAATTTAAATTGTGGTTAAAATCAATCATTTAACAGAAATTAAGGGGGCGTATAACTTGGAGGAAAATTTTTCCTCCTTTTTCCTCTTTTTAGCGCATTTTTTGTCACTTCATACAAACACAAAGTTCTCGAATTCTATTCACTCAATTGAAAAGCGGTGAAAGGTATGTTATTATGCTTGCTTATAGGATGTTTTTAGGATGCTTTTGATTCTGATTTGTGTTCATTTACTATTTTTAATTTAACTTTGAAGTTTTGATCAAAAATGAATTTTTTTACTTCAAAAGTTTAACAGCAATTTTCTCGAAAGTTTTCCATGGACTAAAATTCTCTTATGCATTCTAAATTAAGTACATTTTGTGCACTTTTAAAAACCGCAAACAGAATTGAAATACCTTTCGTATTTAAAAAGTTATGAGCAAACAAAAATGACGAACTAAAAATGGAGACTTTTACTAAATCGCTCATAACTCGGAAAATACTTAACCAATCGAAAAGGTTTATATGCCAATCGATTTGTCTTATAATGAACTTATAATGAAATTTAATGTGCAATATGGATTGTTTCCAGTTACCATGATTTTCCATACATTTCTAAAATTCTTTTGTTTACAACATGGCGAAATGTAAACAAACATTTTGTTAATTTTCTTTCACTCAAATCTCTTCAGTAACATCGTTCCGATTTCTTATACTATCCCAGTTAAGTACAATAAATTGTATTCAATCGTTTTAAATAGGAAAATCAGTTAAGGATCTTTGTGTTTGTATGAAGTGACAAAAAAGGCCATTTTCTAGGAAATAGAAATAGAAAATTTGTAATTATTTCTTTGTGATTTTATCATGAGTCGCGAAATAAACGAAAAACTTAGAGGAATTTTTTATAAAGATTCACATTGAATTCCAATTCAAAATTCCTATCAAATCAAGCAAATTTTTCTTCCGTTTTCTTATTTCTGGCCCACTGTGATTGCGCTTGTGAAGTATATGATTTTTAAAAATTTCTTTTAACAAACTTTTTTTAAATTTTTTTATCAGTGTAGTACTAATTAGTACTACAATTTAAGATATTAATATTGAGAATCGATGCTTTCAATAAAAAGTTATGATTATTTAAAAGGCCGTTGATTACGAATGATTTTCGGGAAAAAGTGTCTCGCAATTTTTCTAAATTGGCAATTTCTCTTCAATCGTTTCATCAATCTTATTTCTGATTGTTGAGACTAAAAGTTAGAGAATTTGTCTTCATTTATGCATTAAAATAAGTTTGAATTGAATCTAACTTCAGATTGAAAAATCAAAATAAAGTGGAAATTTTCAAAAATTAGGAAACAGTGGCTTACAGAGTTTATTGTTAGACAATAAATGAAAATTTAAACCATTCTTTACTGACTTTATGTGAAGTTTTGATAAATAAATAATGAATTTTTACGAAAATTGAACATTTAAGAATCATCATATTTTTCATTAAGAATGTTTGTTTATCAATTCAAGATTTGCTGTATTCATTAGATTGGTCTTTAACTTGAGTCGCTCTATAGTTATTTTTTTGTATTAAGCAATCTGAAATACAGAATCTTGATGAAAATAAAAAAAAAATTCAAATTTCAATCAAACATTTGTTTTGTTGCTCTTTTTTGAATGAGCAATTTTTGAGCAACATATTGTTTGAATGTTTTTTTACTGATTTTACTCAAATAAAAGCATTTAAAGATTAGATTTAAACACAAAACAATAGTTTATTCTTAAAAGAAGTGGATAAAACATCAACTAACGATGCAGAAAGAGTAATTGTGAAAATGAACATTTTCGAAATTACTGAGCTATAACAACAAAAATTCCCGATTTTTTTGCGATTGCCCAGTACTAATTAGTACTACACAATGGTATATTAACTTTAGTGCTATGTTGTTCCAGTTTAGAGTTTTTATTTGAAAAAAAGACGTTGAAAACAGTAAAAATAGGACCTAAAAATAGCTGTGCACTATTTTTTATTTTTGGCCAAAAAGCAGTTGTTTTACTGTTACTGTTTAACATTAATGAAAAGTAGACTAAAACACACGGAGAAAAAAGTTTTTTAACTGGCAAAAAGTTTATGCCAATAAAACATTGTTATGAGTTCAAAAATAAAATTTTATAAGAGTCATAAAACTTTTTATAACAATTATAAAACTTATGACAAATATAAAAACTTTTTAGCAGCTATAAAAAGTTTAATGATCTTATAAAATTTTATTTTTAGGACTCATAACAATGTTTTATTGGCATAAACTTTTTGCCAGTTAAAAAACTTTTTTCTCTGTGTAGAGTAAAGAAAAGATTTTATATTATCAATTGTAAACATGAAATCACTTTCAACTTTTTATATGGGCATCTTCTCTTTTCTTTCTTAAAGACAAAGACACTTCAATAACTAAAAAAAGAAAGATTGTTTTGAAGAAAGAGCAAAAAAGAAAAGTTAAAAAGTATTAAAAAAGGATGTTGGAGTATACCATGTAACATCGATTTTGCTTAAAGCGCAACTAACATCAGATAGAATGAATGAAGCAATATCATGATAGCGCCTTAAAGGCTTCATTTTTTATGAATATCTTTATATAATCGTTTTTTGGAATTATGTTGATGTTATATTCGAATCGCTTTCCAGCTTTCTTCACATTGCTCGTTTACATATATTTTGTAAGCTCAATAGAGCTCTAAAGCTCATTTAAATTTGAATCATCATTTCTCTTAGTGAAAATTGATTTCGACGAAGCAAAAAAGAATTTAAAATAATTGAAAAAAATATCATGAAATTGATATTATTCATTTTAATAAAAATAATTATGCAAAAATATTGTTTTAATAGTAAAATTTTATGAGTCATAGGTTGATATTTTTGCATCCATCATATTCAAATACGAAAAGGTGCTTATGTGTGCTTTCATGTGTGATAATTTTCACTCTATGTTGAAAACAAAAAAAAAAGAGTGGAGATGATGATGGAAATACACACGTGTGGTTTGTTTCGGATTTTGCACAATTACGTGATCTGAAAACTTTCCTGCACTATAATCGCCATTTGAAACCCATTGTGAAAGAGTATATGTGAAGGTGTACTTGAAAACTTTTCAACTCTTTTCTATAACTTGTTCGAATGCGAAATGAGCGGAAAAATAAGGTCAGAAAGTGTTTTAGTCTATATATAGTAAATAACGCAATAGTGAGTTAACAAATAGCTTAAGCTAACTGCTTGCTGTTTTATTAAACTATAAAAAAATAAATGAAAAAGATAATCATGTAAAGAGCTTAACACTTCTTAGCCTCTTCTAATTTACCTAGAACTAATGAGTTTTATTAGAGGAATTATATCTTTTGAAGAAAACATTTATTAAACTAGATTTATATATTCTAATAAAATATGCTAGAATTCCTAATGAGTTTCACAAACATCACTCTCTAGGGAAGTAATGAAAGTGGTAAATTAAATGTAGTCAGCATGTAGTTGCAGTTTTTTGCTGTATTTCAATTATCTATACTACAAATTATAAAACTTTAGAGCAAAGCTTTAGCAACTTGAAACATATGGTAAATCTTGTATGTTGCCTTTACTGCTAGTTATTAAATAGAAATTTTTTAATAAAAACAATTAATGAACATTTCTTAATGCTCAAGAAATTTCTTATTTTCTAAATATTTTTCAAGATTCATAAAAAAGTCTAAGTAATTATTTACACACATTCATTAAAGATATCTCATTAAAATTTTCTTTTTTTCCAGCATGCATGTTCAAGCATGATAATATAAAAAAAAAAACTTACAAGCTGCTGTTGAATAATAAAACTTTTTTTTATTTCATATAGGAGCCTGGGATTTTTCATAACAGTAAAATAGTTTTTATTTTCTTACTATAGAATTGAAATTTTGTTTCATTTGAAATTTCAGTATTACAGAAAAATATGAGTATTTTTGATTAAATTATTATTTTCATGTAATTTCACTCAGAGAAAAAAATTTATTATTCGAATAATAAAAAATAATTTTGATAAACCAATGATAAAATGTTTAAAATCAATTATTTTTGTAATTAATCTTAGTAAAAAAATTTAATTATGAATCATTTATTTTTATTATTTTTTGTAATTGAATTTTTAATTATTTTTTATACTTAAATTTTATTATTTTTACAATTAAAAATTTTTTAAACACTTTTTTGCTAAATTTTGGTGCGTTTCTATGTTTAATGAGCATGATTAAATTGAGGAATGATTATTTAGGTATTAATAGTTTTAAAAAAGACTAAAAATTCTAGAAAAGAGTGTGAAAAGTTTATTTTTTTGAAATTTTGATTTTCGGCAAAAGTTATTTTATTTATCTTAATCGTTGATTTTCTATAGATAATAAATTATTCCTGTAATTATTATAAAATTGTTCTCAATTTCTTAAATAATATGTATGAAAATATGCAAAATGAATTAATTGTAAGTAAAATTCATTAATAACAGATTTCATTTCAGCAAAACTTCAAAGTTAAGCATTATCTTTCATAGTTAATACTTAGATGGGTGACCGCATTTAATTACAATAATAATAGATATCAATGATTCTAATAATTATTTTTTGTTCTTTTTAAAATTTCATTATTGAATAATTGAAATTTATTATTAAAACATTTAAAATTTGATTATTTTCATCATAAATTTAATTATTATATTAATTAGAAAAATTTTATTATTCAATAATTAAAATTAATTACAAAAATGTTTGGTGCGTATTTAATTGTGGAATAATTAATTTTTCCATACAAATTAATTTACAAAAATAATAAATTTTTTCTCTGGGTGTTTAAGTGAAGTTTTGTTTACACAGTTTATTTTAATCTCTTAATTTATCTTTTAAGTTTACAGTTCTTTTATGTTATTTCTAATATTATATGACTTAAAAGACAATTAAAAATTGTTCTTTTTTTTGTAATTAAGTTTTTTTTATTTGTTTATATTGATATACACTATAAGTGCTTCATTTAAGTAGAGTTAATCATCGTTTGAATAAGACACACTTTTTCTTATATTATTACACATGTATTTTTATTTTATTGTAATTGAATCACAGTTGGATGAATCGGAGAAAATGTTAAAAGGAAGAAGAGATAAGAACGAAAAGAGAGAAAATCGCTGTTTAGTCAATGCAATTACATTAGAATTGCAGAATCATCCTTTTCTGTGCTGTTCTCCTCCTTCTACACTTTCTACAGCTCGTTCATCCTTTTCCTTAATTCTCATTTTATGGTCGCAGTAGCTATAATATTAATGCTCTGTTCTCTGTTCTTCGACTTCTTTTTCGCTTTTATTTTCCTTTTTTTGAACAACAAACACATTAATTTCATTTTATTACTTTTTCACATCTTTTTACACACACAACAAGCAGCATAAGCAGACAGTAAGAGATGAGGAGGAGATGTCGAAGTTCCTGAAAAATTATTTTCAACCTACTCTGGTGATGATAAAACGATAGGCTGGCTTTCTTCTATGTTTATGTTATAAGTCAAGATCGTTTTTTTCCTTTTATAACATCATCACCTAAAAGTACAAATAAGGAAAAGGTAAAACGGAGATGTGATAAGAGAGAAAAAATTCGCACTCTCGTTAAAAAAGTGTATTGAACCGATAAAGAGCTAAGGAAGAGCTAACCAACGTGCCATATCAGATGAGAAAATGCCATTCAACCCCATTACAAATATCGTATTACTTTAGCACCTAGGCCAATTATTGATAAAATTTATTTGATTACATAACAGCTTTGTGAGTGTGTGTGTATTTATGTAATATTACACTGGGAAACTTGTACCTCAGTAACTGTTTGTGACAATAATACAGAAAATAGAAAAAGAGAGAAGGATTTTGAAATCACTTTTGTAAATAATTGTGATTGGAAAATTATCATGTACTTATGGTCAACCATAATAACATTTGACAAATAGTTTGTAAATTTTTAGCCTTTTTGATGAAATTACATTTCTTAATAAGCAAATTTAATTAAATATACCTTTTTTTATTAGCCTTAAAAAGTCTAAAAGTTAAGAATTTGAACAGTTTGAACATTTTTCTTTCTTTTTTTTCATCTTATTCTTTTAGAAAATTGTGCAAGCAGATTGCATTGATTACAATTTCCTGATAAATTATTTCTTTTTTCCCATAAATAATAAATTTTTCATCTCTTCAACTGTAGTTACTAAATACTTTTAAAGTTTTTTCTTTATTCTTAAGAAAAAATATAAAAGTATAGAATTGACAAGTAGAAAGGTAAAACTTGGTAAAAGTCAAGCTCAAGTTTTTTAATAAAAAATTTATGAAATACACTTAGAGCATTTATAAAACATCAATAATAAATGGATAGAACAAGTGTAAGTATGAAATGAAAGTAAGGCGTTATGATTGTTTTCATAAAAGTTTTGCTTGACGCTGTGATATTTAAAGTATATATTACACTTGAGAATTTCTATAGAAGATATTGAAAGCAAAGCTTTTTATTTCATTTTCCTTCTTATGATACAAGAAGAGAAATATATTATAGTGCTATTCTATTGTTTACAATCGATTACAATTTTTTTTGAAATTACACAATAAAGAAATATTGTCACCACTATCACACAATGTAGAGAAAATTTGAAAAATGAACATTAAATGCTGCTTATAGACAAAGAATTGTTTGACGATTTATTGTATTATTAAATAAATATTTTTCAGTACGTATTCAAAAAATTTAATGAATACTATTTAATAATAATCTTATCCTAAAAAAATTATAAGGTAATTCAAAAAAACGGGCCCCTTTAAAGACGTTTCATATAATCATCACTTTCTCAAGATCTATTTGTCTAATCAACAAACGACGAGAAGTATAATGTTTCTGTGATTTGTGAGTAGTTTTTAATTTATATTTAATGAGTCATCATTTTTACTAAATATTTTTTATTTGACTCTAAACTTTTCGACCAAAATCGAATTTTTTCCAACGAAATTTCAAAAGCAATTTTCTTGAAACTTTTCCATTGACAAAAATTTGCTTGTGCATTGTAAATTAAGTTTGTTTCAAGTACTTTTAAGGACCGCAATCAGAATCTAATTATCGTTTCTAAATAAAAAGTTATATATAACTAAAATCATCAAACCAAAAATGGAGGCTTTTTCTAAAACGGTTCGTTCTCGAAAAGTACTTAACCTATCGAAATGATTTATATACCATTCGATCCGTCTTAAAATGAAATTTTTAATCAATATATATATATATATATATATATATTTTTTTTAATACAAAATGTCGCATAAATCCGCCCAAAACAACATTGTTTGTATTAGTGAGCAACAAATTAAAATTTTCAAAAACTTTTAAAATATCAGTTTTTATTTATTCAAATACTTGCTTTAGATTTTTTATATCATAATTAAGTTATTAGAATAGTCTTGTACTAGACATTCTTTCTTATTGAGTGAAATTTTAAAGATTTAGAATTTGCTTTTAGTGGACTTTTTTTGTTTGTATTAGTGAAAAATTTGAAATTTAACGGTCAACTTTGTTGTATGTAAAGATATGAGCAAATGAAAATACCCAATTTGTTTGTTTACATTTTCGACATGTTGTAAACAATAGAAATTTTGAAATGTATAAAGAAATTATGGATACTCAAATTTTCATTTGTTGAATAGCATTAAATATTTCATTTTAAGACGGATCGAATGGTATATAAATCATTTCGATCGGTTAAGTACTTTTCGAGAACTAACCGTTTTAGGAAAAGCCTCCATTTTTGAGTCGATGATTTTAGTTGCCTATAACTTTTTATTTAGAAACGATAATTAGAGTCCTTAAGTCGGATTACTTTAGCGCATTTTTGATGCCTAGATCAGTGTATGTTAACAAATTACAGACTTATTAGATTCGTTTTAAAAATAGATTTACAGTTTAAAATAATTTGATAAAATAAGCTTAAAATATGGACAAAATCATGTTTATAAAATTTTGATGCATGAAAGTACGGCGAGCGTTTTTAATTGAAGTTCAATTTACCAGAGTCCGAAACCGTTTTACAAATAACTAAAAATCAACTAAAATTTATTCGATTAAAAATAAAAGCTTAATCGATTTAATTTTAGTTGGTTTTAGTTGAAAATTTTAATTGAATAAGTTTTAGTTGATTTTTAGTAACTTGCAACTAAAATACCAAACGGTTTTAGACTCTGCAATTTACAGAATCTTATAATAAATTTTGTTAATATTAAAATAACGGTTGAATAATATTTGAAATATTTGAAGTTTTTTATATTTGCCATTGGTGGCGCTGCAATCGTTTTCGCAGCCAACTTCGCTTTGTTTACAAATTTTAATATGGAAATTTCAATTCGCAATTTCTGAATTAATGCACTAAGTGATAGAAATATAACTAAGCGTCGCCGGAATAAACCGAAAGCACAAATCTAACACAACAAACCGGAAGTGAACCACTATGTGACGTGAAACAACAGTTAATATGTTGACAAAGCAGAAAATACGCAAATAAATAATTCTTCACACATAAATTCATATAAGTTTATTTTTTATGCAAAAATTATCACTTAGTTTTTTGTTTGTTAGCACATATTTTTTTAAAAAGAAAGCACTTGTATTTTTACTTTATCAATCATTAGTCAAGTGTTGATAGATAAATAAATTATGTATGATTTTTTATATGTGAGGATAAAATAGAAGTAAATTTGTTTATATTGTTCTTAAAAAAAGGAATAATAAGTTTTCGTGTAAATGCGTCGCTAACATTTATATTTGCGTAGTACTTTTTATTAATTTATAGGATGAAAATATACTTTTTTGTTACAACATATTGATATTATGGTAATTTTTTTTTCATTTTCATTGCCTCCACCTAGGGCAACTTTTTGATTTATTGGTTTCATATATACGGTTAAGGATGCTTAATAGTAAAAATTCTTGTGGTCTAACGTTTAAATTTAATATGCAATGGATGTCAGAGTCCAAAATTGCTTGACAATTTAGTTGTAAATAACTCAATTTAACTAAATTTTATTCGATTAAAGATTTCAACCAAAAACCAGGCAAGGACACTCGAAAAAAGATCCTGAAAGATCCCATAAAGATCCAAAAAGATTGCAAAAGATCCCAAAAGATTTTAAAAGATCCTGAAAAATCGCATTTTATTATTTGGTGAAATTCGCATTTTTCGTTGAATTGAATGATCTAATGTACACAGAAAGGTCTTTCGCCATCCCTTATTATCCTTTTCTAATAGAATATTACAGTTTAAGTCTGTATTCTAGCTAAAATTATAAATTTCTTTTTGTTTATGTTCGAAAAGATTTTTTTTGAAAAATTTCGAAATTTGTAAACAAAGAAATCAAACTAAAATTTTGTTAATTTTTCTTGTTTTATCAATTGATTCTTCATCTAAACGTTTTAATAGGAGTTAAAAACACAATAATATATGCTATTATGTAGTGAGAAGTGTAAGGAAATGTTTTAAAATGACAAAATTTAACAAAGATTGAAAGATTTGAAAAGATCTTAAAAGATCCTATCAGGTGTTTCGGAAAAAAATTGGTCCTTTTTTGAGTGTCTTATTTAACTATCAATTGTGAGCTTATTATTTGCTCAAATGATAAACGGCGAAAAGTTTTATATTTGACATATTTAGGAGTAGTTTTTAAGATATATTTAGTTTTATTAAATTTTGATTTTCAATTTTTAATTAACTTTAAATATTGCTCAAAATATGATTTTTTTTTTATTCAAAATTTCAATGCAATTTTAGAGAAATTTTCCATTGACAAAAATTATCTTGCACATTGTAATTAAGTTTATATCAAGTACTTTTAGGAACCGCCAAGCAGAATTGAAATAACTTTCATAATTAAAAAGTTCTGAGTAAGCAAAATTATGGAACCAAAAATGGAGGCTTTTTCTAAAATGTTTATTTCTCGGTAAATACTCAGCCGATCGAAAAGATTTTTATACTAATCGATCCGTCTTAAAATGGACTAAAAAATACAATACAGCAAATGTCATTTAAAGTTACTATCAATTTTCATACCAAGTTTCAAAAATCTTTATGTTTACAACAACAATTTCGTAAACAAACGACATTTTGTCAATTTTTATTTCGCTCAAATCTTTTCAATAACAAAGTCCTAAGCTAAATTTACTACTTTATTTGTTAGAATACAACTTATTACAGTTAACTGGGATGGTATAAGAACTCTGGACTTTGTTATTGAAAGATTTGAGCGAAAATAAAATTGACAAAATGTCGTTTGTTTACAAAATTGTTGTTGTAAACATAAGATTTTTTGAAAACTTGGTATGAAAATTGATAAGTAACTTTAAATGACATTTGCTGTATTGTATTTTTTAGTCCATTTTAAGACGGATCGATTAGTATAAAAATCTTTTCGATCGGCTGGTATTTACCGAGAAAATAAACATTTTAGAAAAAGCCTCCATTTTTGGTTCCATAATTTTGCTTACTCAGAACTTTTAATTATGGTTATTTCAATTCTGCTTGCGGTTCCTAAAAGTACTTGATATAAATTTAATTTACAATGTGCAAGATAATTTTTGTCAATGGAAAAATTTCTCTAAAATTGCCATTGAAATTTTGAATAAAAAAAATCATATTTTGAGCAAACATTTAAAGTTAAATTAAAAATTGAAAATCAAAATTTAATAAAACTAAATATATCTTACAAACTGCTCCTAAATATGTCAAATATAAAACTTTTCGTCGTTTATCATTTGAGCAAATAATAAGCTCACAATTGATAGTTAAATAAGACACTCAAAAAAGGACCAATTTTTTTCCGAAACACCTGATAAAAAATCTAAAAGATCTTTCAGTGTCCTTGCCTGGACCAAAAATTAAGTCAAATAGTGTTTTATTTTTAGTCAACTAAATTTTGGTTGATTTTTGGTTGTTTTCAACTAATTTCAATTCAACTAATTACACATTGATATTTTTGTTCGCTTATTGTGTTTTGTTTAGGGTAAAGGAACCTATTTTTTCGCCCTACTTTCGTATTTTCAACTTTAACCAATAATATTTCACAAACTATTCAATCAATTTCTATTCTGTTTGAAGTTTTAAATGTAAAAAGCGAAGCACTTTTAATTAAAACACTACTTGTAAGCCGATGATGAGTAGTTTAATTACAATTTCACTTTGAATACGGAACCTAATTTTTCGCCTTATTTAAATTTTCTGAAAAATGTACTTAAATCAACCAACACCATCATATTTCTTATGTGGATCAATTAAAAATCATATTAAAACATTATTTATCACTTCACTCATGTTATAAAAGCAATAATTTTCAAGAAATGTCCATTTTCCTAAATCTTCAATATATGTGAAAATTTTTGCAAGATTTAATTCACTTTATTTTCACTTATTGTTAGCATTTTACTCACGTTTTATCATTTAATTATTTGTAAAAAAGCTTTAACTATAATATAAATCCATTAATGAAACTGAGAAACAAGTTTAAACTAATGAAATTAAATTAGGAATCGGAAACCTATTGTTTCGCCCTATTTTTTCCTAATTTTTCGCCTTATTTGTTTACGTTTGAATTTCTTCACAAAATCTCTTAAAACACTACATAATTACAATATTTCATTCTTTTATTATTATTTATTTAGTTTACTCGCGATCTGCAACTCCTAAAATGTTTTAGAAAGCAAAAAATGATCATTTTTAATTTTTCGAAATGTTTTGAGCGTGTTTTACACAATTTCGACTGAGCGCGATTTTCATTTTTCTGTAAAATTTTTGTAAACAAATGGGGCGAAAAATTAGGAAAAAATAGGGCGAAACAATAGGTTCCCGATTCCTAATTTAATTTCATTAGTTTAAACTTGTTTCTCAGTTTCATTAATGGGTTTATATTATAGTTTAAGCCTTTTTGCAAATATTTAAATGATAAAACGTGAGAAAAATGCTAACAATAAGTGAAAATAAAGTGAATTAAATCTTGCAAAAATTTTCATACATATTGAAGATTTAGGAAAATGGACATTTCTTGAAAATTGTTGCATTTAGAACATGAGTGAAGTGATAAATAATGTTTTAATATGATTTTTAATTGATCCACATAAGAAATATGATGGTGTTGGTTGATTTAAGTACATTTTTCAGCAAATTCAAATAGGGCGAAAAATAGGTTCCTTTACCCTACATGTTTGTTTTGAAATTTCAAATGAAGATTTAACACTTTATTCTTATCTATGCGAGGAGATATTTTATGAAATCATGTTAACAATTTGTCTTCTAATATGGACAATTTTACAAAATTTAATTGCAAATAATTTTTATTATTATCAAATCGAAATATTGAGACTTGCAGAAATGAAAGCTTTTGAATCAATCTATTTAAAAATTATCTGGAATTAGCTTATTCAATCTATACTTATTTACAATCTTCGAATCGTAAGCTTTCTTTAAGTAAAAATGTGTATGAGAATCATTCAGTGTAAAAAGAGAAATCGCAATTTTAAAATCTTTCACAGGGGCGTATAACTTGGAGGAAAAAAAAGAGGAAAAATTTGTTTACGTTTTTAAAAATATAGTTTTTAAATTTTAACACTGTTGAAGATGTTTCTTTTTGCCTTTTTAATCTATATTGATGTAAAATATCAAGCTTAAAGTGAACTACATAGTTCTTTTTCTGATCTATTTATTGTTTTTTTGCAATCATATGT
>CM031381.1:31213839-31240354 GCA_018290095.1 Polypedilum vanderplanki | reverse complement strand
CGCCTTAATCTATGGATTAGGTTTTTCGATTATTGCTGGGATTATAAAGATCCCACTGAGTTTATTCAGGATTATGGTTTAAAAGAGTATCAGAAAGATGTGTTTTTGTATAAAAACTCAAACATGATTTTAAATGCATTTATATTTAGGGCATTTAAATCTAAAAATAAAAAGTTTTAAAATCTAATTTTTTATTTTTAAAGTAGTTTGTTTCTGCTCGTACCAAAAAAAATATCGACCTTGCAAGCAGACCATATACGCGGGCTAACACGCACTCGTCCAAATGTTCGCAATCGAATAAGTTCACCAATCAAACTCATCATCATATTCTTAGCAAATGCATCTACTCGACGAATATTTCGCAACTCGCTGTAATCATACTCTGCCTCTTTGTCTAGCATCACTTCTCAAAGCGAACTTCAATTCATTTTCACTCAAAATTGAGACCTGAACTTAGATGAGATTCATGATTTTACAATATATAACGATAATGAAGCATCGATCTGAAGACGGAGATATATTATGGAAGGTTAGAGATGGGTAACAAGGGAGCCACCATATGAATCACTTGTCAACATTTAATAGAAGAGTTGGGGATATTTTGCTTCGCTTTGGAAAATAAAAGTAGAATGTTTAAAGAATGCTCAAAAATGATAAAGTTCTAGTTGGCCATTAAAAGATGACTATATGTCCATCCTTGACATATAAGGATTATCGGCATTAATTTGGTGAATTTCATGCTTAGATGTATCGCTCTCAAAAACGCCACGGCAGCACAAGTAGTATTTCCAGCATGATTTTTTCAGTTAAATAAGACAAAAAATTACGTAATAGATTTTGAAATAACAAATTCGGTGAGGAATAAATTCGACTTTTTTTGCAGTAAAAAAGTTAGCTCATTTCTGGCCGCTGATGATTGGGCCAAAAGAATTGCATACATGAGCACAAGTTGACTGCCTATAACAAACCTCAATAGACGTAATTAAGAAAATATTTATGCAAGCAGCAGACGCAGATTTATCAATTGATTGCCAATGAATTTAAAAGGATAAAACTCAATCAATTAGTTGATTTGGTATGCGCATCAAGAGATAATGTCGCCTAAAAGTTTTTTCACGTGGCAGTTCCTGAGATAATTTTTTGAAGGTAAAAGAGATAAATGAACGAAACACTTGGTATGTTACGTTGCCATGAACAACATCGATCGAATGCTTTAAAAATGAGACTCAACATCATTGCTCGAACGAGTTTGGACTTAATTTAAAATGAAATTTTTCAACTTGCACACGATTCAGGAGCAAATTGTTGAAGGCCCGCTGATTTGATATTGAAGCTCAACTATCTCTTCGCATTGCAAAGATTTACAAGAACAAGAAATTCAATCAGATTTGATGGACAGATGTATGACTATTTAAATCCAGATCGTGTAGCTCAAGATTCATTCATGTTGATATAGTGCTGTTTTGCGTTGCTCGAACATCAAGAAGATTTTGCATGGGAAGCTGCTTGAAAGATGCGACAAGAAGATTAATGGAAATGACATGATGAATTATTTGTTAATTGGGCACTTAGGCTAGCAAAATGGTGTTGGTTGCACATAATTTACAGCTTTGCTGCTAAGGATGTTTTCGAAAGCAATACAAACGAAAAAATTAAAGTGCAAGAGTATTATCACAAGAACTAAATAGAATCCAAATATCAAAGACTAATTAGACAACATAAATATTGGAATGATGCGTACAGATATTACAACCATCGATGGGATAGTACATATATCATGTTGTGATGATTTAAATAAGAATATGCAAAAAATAAAAGAATCAACGATCCGAATCTTGATTTAACTGACGGACGTATGGCTAATTATTCAGGAATTACGGCAACAGTAGTTGTTTTTTTAAATAAAAGGTTAATTCTTTTTTTCTTTTATTCTTTACTTATTTATTTTTAGGCTTTTTTGCCAGTTACACATTGCCAATGAAAGAATTTCAAAAGACAAATCTGACAATGTCTGATTTTACTGCCAAATGGATCTCAATTGCAAGTACAAGTAACAAATACTCCTGATGGAATAAATTCAATAGTTCTCGTTTAAAGACTGCAATTATTAAATCGAGCTCGAAGTTACTTATGAGTCAGACGCGTTTGTGGCATAGCTTTGCTTTTTGTCTCGATTCACTGGGTGTGGTCGAAATTCAGTATATGAATGGAAACTTTACGGGCAGAGGGCACTTGTTCAATGTGAAAAAATTCATCACTCTTTGAATAGACTGGTTATTAGAATCCTGAACAAATACCTCAATATCTACACAATTGACAACAACGATTTTTCTCGACTGAAGAAAGTGTTCTTCTTGGAGGTGGTGCATCAGGATTGATTACCTGAAATTGATTGCGCAAAACCAAGTTGTTAACAATAAAACAAATGATAATGAAATTTTTAGCTGCACCACGAATTTACAAGTACTGAACGGAATCGCGTTCAATGTTTTTAAGCATACTGGCATTCAAAAAAGACAAGAGTGCAATGGAAAGTCCTTTATATATCTCTCAAGTTGTTTAGGTTGCAGCTTTTTTCGCAAGTGAAAGTAGAGCGGGATTTTAGTGGTTTTGCGCTTAGTTCTCAATCATTTGCGAAGTTAAAATGAGTGATGGCTACCATTAAATGCAATAATGGTCATAAATATAACCTTGATTTACTGAACAGTGTGAAATTTCAATTAGTTTAAACGAATTTTGATAGATGCATCATGATAATAATAGAATTTATGATATGTTAATAAATCATAAAATGTTGAAAGTATAATCAGTACTATAATATAAATAATAACTATAAACCGCATATCTTTTATCCAAGAAAGTTTCATAAACATAAAATTAATTATGATTTTCCATTGCATTTGCTTTATTTTTAAATACTTTTTAACTGTTAAACACAATGGAATTAAAATTATTATGCGAAATTTTTTTTGGCCGGCTGCCGGCCTGCCAATTCTGCTTTCGTTTATTTATTTAATATTTAAAGCATCTAATTTTTTTTTTGTCACCAAATTTTTCTTTCTGCTTTTTTCTCTCCACTTTTACAGTTCACTTTCTTTCAATTATAACCATCCTTCATTTTATACTCACCCAAATATATAAGCAAACTAAACTCGATGCTAAATAATTAAAAGGATCAATTAGATCTTATTCGTTATTTCTAAAAAATTCACAATTTCCTCTTTTCACTTAATTTTTTCCACGACGCTGTTTTAAATGTGTATGTGAATAGAGTTTACTAGTCGTTTAATTAGTCGCTTACTAGCATATACGTGTTGTATGAGTGTTCACTAATACAAGCTAAACCAGCATGGCTTGTGGTTCGACTTGTAGAATGACTAGGTCAAAAAAAACTGATTATATATATAACTGATTAATGATCAAACTATTTATCATTAAATAAGAATTAATATATAAATTCTAAGTCACTAATGTTGACCTAATCGTAAGGTAATCTGATTCATTAACAAATTTTATTGCCAGGATTTTTTTTAATCAATTTCAACTCATTATAACAAATTATTCGCACTTTAGCTGTTAACTAGCACAGGACGACTAGTTAAAAACGCACTAATACAAAGGCAAGTAACAAATGAACGTTTAGTTATAAACATGTTGTATATGTAACGTGTCGTTCACGAGTCGTATGTGGCTAGTCATAAGCGTCACATGACGTGTTTGGTTACTAGGGTAATAAATATTTCAAATAATATATCGTTGGAAAGGTCTTAAAATTATCTGTTTAACGATACAAATACCATATTTTATAAATGAGTTTCAAAAAAGTTTTAGCAAAGGCAATAACAACACTTTGGCAAGATTTACATTTGATATCCTACCGTCTTCCCTCGAAAACAAGAGCCGGCTCTTGTTTTCGAATAAAAGAGCCATTTTTGAAATAACGTATATTTTTACATACTAAAAATAAACAATGACTCAGCAAAAAACGTCACCCTTGAATACAAAAGCCGGCTCTTGTTTTCGAGGGAAGACGGTAGAACGAGAAATTTTTTTGAAAATTATTCATTTAATATTTTTCTCACATTTTATTAATGATAATTAAGTGAATAAAAAATTGAAAGTATTTTTATCAAGCATTTTTCAACTTTTCACATAAATAATTTCGTAAAAATCTGAAAATGTGTCATTTAGTGAGTTCTGGTGACCGCAAATCAAAAGCTCATATCATGTGTTACATATTGTTAAAAAGGTCATGAAAATACCTTTCTAATAAGCTCTCAATCATATTTTTCTGATAAACTGGTGAAAAGTTATGAATTTTCGAACATAAAAATTACCAAAAATACTCAAGAAAAACAGTTTTTGTGCCGGGAAAAATCGAAAATTTTTGAAAAAATTCCTAAAAGTATTTTTCTCATGCTATTTTGTAATTATCACAACCAAAAAACCACAGAGCAGATTTTTCCGATGAAATTTTTTTCAGCCTCCGGCCTCCAGACCTCCCAGAGGCGGCCTTTTTCGGAGGCCGGCCTTTTTTGGAGGCGGTCTCCAAAATGGCCTATAACAACTCTGGTCATAACCTTGAATAAACTATTTATATTACCCATATGTCTGTTTTAAAGAATAATTAGTTTCTTTAGCAAACTTGTTCAAATAATACCTTATAGTAACTTACGTCACTAAACAGATAAATAAGTGTAGCACACAAGTTATTTCTTTCTACATCTTTGTTCAAAGAATAATGAATTGGATGGATTTGAGTTATGAGCAGGTAAAGCTATTGCTGGTAACTAGTTATATGGCAAATGCCTGTTATGTTTTAATTCGCTAAACTTTTGCTACCAGAAACATGTAAGTAATAGAATTGACTGTGTATTCTTGTATGTTCGGAAAAAGTTTATAATTGCTACTAGTGATTTTTCAACTAAACTAACACTATCGAGATTGTATAGAAAATAATTCTTTTCATTATTACAGTCCGTTACCAATTGCTTAATTCACTTTATTTAAAATATCCTAAAAATCACAAACAATGTAAAATAGAATGGTTCTCTTGAATTTGTTTATTAAACAACAAACATTTATCAGGTAACTCGGAAAAAAACTGGTCACTTTTTACTCACGTTGTTTATGCTGTTCATTCTCAAAAACTGTTCACTCAATTGACAAACAGTAAAAAATGTTACAAAGTTTATGCATTTTAACAGTTTTAAAGATACATTTAGTTTCAGAGATGTTGCGTGAATAAAATTGACATTTTTTGACTAAAATGTTCATGAGGACTTTTCTCGAAACTTTTCTATTGGCAAAAATTCACTTATGTACTGTAAATTAACTATGTTTTTAGCACTTTTAAAAACTGAAGACAGAATTTACAGACTATTATCCTAATTTTGCTAGTTAGAAGACATTATTGTTAAAAGAATAAAGCGTCAGGTTGAGTTTAGAACGATGTACTTGAAAATATATTATCGAAAGAAAATTAACAATTTGATTGTTTACATTTTCGCCATGTTGTAAACAAAAGAATTTTGAAATGTATGAAAATTGATGAATACTTAAATTGTCATCTTCTTTATAATTTTACTTAGTCCATTTTAAGACGGATCGATTGGTATATAAATCATTTCAACCGGCTTTGTATTTTAGGAGAAATGAACGTTTTAGAAAAAAACGGTGTTTTTATCATCATTTTTTTTATTGCTCATAACTTTTTAATTATGAAAGATAAAAATATTCTGTCTTCAGTTTTTAAAAGTGCTAAAAACATAGTTAATTTACAGTACATAAGTGAATTTTTGCCAATAGAAAAGTTTCGAGAAAAGTCCTCATGAACATTTTAGTCAAAAAATGTCAATTTTATTCAAATTTTTGAAGCAATATAAAAATAGAAAACGCAACATCTCTGAAACTAAATGTATCTTTAAAACTGTTAAAATGCATAAACTTTGTAACATTTTTTACTGTTTGTCAATTGAGTGAACAGTTTTTGAGAATGAACAACATAAACAACGTGAGTAAAAAATGACCAGTTTTTTTCCGAATTACCTGAAAATTCAAATTCTATTCATTCTTTAATTTGCATTTTATCAATATTCCGATATTTTGAGAGAACAAATTTTTAGCGCATTTTTGGAACAACAATGCAGCTTATATCTTCACTTTGGCTGGCTGGCTGGCTGGCTCCCGGTGGGGCGCGAGATCTCGAAAACTATAATAGCTAGCGACTTCCGGTTTGCTGTGTTTGATTTGTACTATCGGTTTATTCCGGCGACGCTTAGTTATATTTCTATCACTGATTGCATTAATTAGGAAATTACGAATTTAAATTTCCAAATTGAAAAATGTAAACAAAGCGAAGTTGGCTTTAAAACGATTGCAACGCCACCAACGGCAAATATTGGAACTTCAAATATTTTGAATATTACTCAACCGTTATTTTCAAGTTAACAAAATTTATTATAAGATTCTGTAAATTGCAGAGTCCGAAACCGTTTGGTATTTTATTTGCAAAAAATTAAAAATCAACTAAAACTTATTCAAAAAAATTTTCAATTAAAACCAAATAAATAAAATCGATTAGGATTTTATTTTTAATCGAATAAGTTTTAGTTGATTTTTAGTTATTTGTAAAACGGTTTCGGACTCTGATAAATTGAATTTCAATTTAAAACGCTCGCCGTACTTTCATGCATCAAAATTTTATAAATATGACTTTGCCTATATTTTAAATTTATTTGGATCAAATTATTTTAAACTGTAAATCTATTTCTCAAACGAATCTAATTTTTTTTTTGTTTAATGTCGACCATACGGTCCGTTTTCATTGGATAGACGGATTTTCGGTGATTAATTACAAATAAAGAGCAATTTTATATTAAGTAAGTAACGGGTTTTTTTTTTTAAAATAATTGTAAGGTTGTGAGACTAGGGGTACATAGATGTTTAAAGTTTTCAGACATTTAATGCAATATTGAAAGTTTTGTTGAAAAAATGATAGACTTGATTAGAGGAATAATCAAGTCGGTGAAAATGCTCAGCAAGTAATATGGAAATACATTCTTTACAAAAGGGGGTATAATTTTGAATTGGTGATTGATCATATCAAATTTAATTTTTGTATTTTCTAATTTTAGGGTGAAAGTGAATTTTCTTTTAATTGTCCTGGCCTCAATAATATGTCAGTTTTTCCAAAAAAAAAAGTTTAACCATTCTTTTAAACCTGTTTAAGTCTTCAATATCTCTTATACTCTTTGGCATTTGATTGTAGAGTTTTGGTCCAATACAGATCATATCATTTCTCAAAATGTTTTTCTTAGCGGTTGGAATTTTTGCCATTCCTTCACTTCTTCGTTCCTTCCATAATTCAATACTAGGTAGATTTATATTTCCCAATCGATTAGATATAATTGCATTCTTTGTCATAATTAGGATTGAGAGATAAATTAAACCAACAATAGGAAGGATCCCAGTTGCAACATTTTTATAAATATCGATAGTTGAGTGAAGTCTATCGAGCTTGTATACAATTTTTAGAGCAGAGTTTTGTAGAATCTGAAGCTCTTTTACATTCTCTGTCGATGCACGTATAAGTAAGAACGCATTTCCTTGAAGATGTGAGTGGATGAAAGAAAAATAGAAAGTAAGAAGAAGGGAAGTAGATTTGCTTCTTATTAATCTCAATGCATTCAGTGACCCTTCTATTTTATCCTTGATGTGCATAGTGTGATGTGACATATTTAATTTGTTGTCTAAGACAGCACCTAAATACTTAACTTTTGTTTCATGTTTCATATTTATATCATCTAGGAAGTGTATGACTGTAGAAGGATGTTTGTTATTGAATATGATGTATTCAGATTTTTGCATATTGATTTCCAGTCCATTCTTTGTATAATAATCCTGTATTTGAGCTATTCCCTCTTTGATTGATTCAAGTAGGTTTTCCTCATTTTCATGTCTGAATACAATAACAAGATCATCAGCAAAGCAACTGTATGTAGCATCAATTTTCAAATATTGAATATCATGTATCATTAAATTGAAAAGGATAGGATCTAGGCATGATCCCTGAGGAACCCCACGAACCACTTCTTTGGTCTTACTGATAACGTTCCCATAGTACACTGCCTGTCTTCTTCCTCTTAAGTAGCTTTCTATTACATCTAAAGCTTTTCTACGAATTCCAATCTTTTCTAATTTACTACATAACAGGTGATGCTCGATTGAATCCAAAGCAGCTTTAATGTCGATTAGGATCATAACAGTTATTTTATTGTTTTCAATTGCGAATGATACGTCCAGGGGGATAGACACGGTGGCGAAAGGGAGAAAAAACTAAAAGGGACGAAAATTTTCGCCCCTTTTTTTGAAAAAATTTATCAAAACGTTTGAAGTCGTAAATTTAAGTCTTGATCACGACTCATAATTTTTAGTCTAATTAACATTTTTTTCAATGCAATAAGCATTTTTTATGTATAATTAAATTGAATATAATCAAAAATGACAAAAAAGTAAAGAAAAATTGAAAAAAAATTCGGCATGATCAGGATTCGAACCCAAGATCTCGAGTTCATAAAATTGTTTTGTAAAATTTTTAAAAAGGGGCGAAAAGGGCGAAATTTTTTTTAAGTTTTCGCCATCGTGTCCGTCCCCTTGGATACGTCATTTAAGATTTTGCATAATGCATTATGAGTGCCACTTCCCAAGCGGAAGCCATATTGATTGTGATCATATATATTATATTTTGATGCGAATTCATCTATAAAGGTATAAATTATTCTTTCAAATACCTTATTAATCACTGGCAAAATGGATATAAATCTGTAGTTATTGGGATCAGTTTTGTTGCCTTTTTTATGAATTGGTGTCACTTTTGCTTTCTTTAGGATATTAGGGTACACTCCATCAGTAAGACATTGATTGATTATTGAAGTTAGAAAATATAGGCAGTCATCATTCAGATTCTTCCAGAGATCAGCCTTTATTCCATCAATTCCTGGGGCTTTTTTATTTGAAAGTGTATTTAAGTGCTTCTTAACTGTATTTGCATCCACTGTTAGGAAAACAATTGAATTACTTATGTGTTGACCAATAAAGTGTGGAGGAATTAAATCATTTTTGACGCCTGTAGTTTCATTTGCCTTGTTAATAAATATATCACTTATTTTGGCATCATCATTTATCATTGAATTCTCACTAATTAGGCTTATGCATTTTGATTTATTTGATCTACCACATACACTGTTGATAATATCCCAGGGGTTTCTTTTGCCACTAACAAGTTGATTATAGTAATAATTTGTTGAAGTAGCCTTGGCATGATTTTTCAATTCAATACGATAGCAGTTGAGAGTGTTTGTGAGAGAATTTACGGGAAGGTTTTTGTTTTTCAGTTTTAATATTTTATCATATATGTTGTTAATTCTTCTCGATAGATGAATATATTTACTATCTACCCATTCAGGGATATCTCTTTCTTTAGTTTTGATTGTTACTATTCTTTTATGAGTATTAATTTCATTAGTAAATGCATCGATCATATTAGCTAGACCTGTCCATTCTTCCCTTAAAGGGGATATTTCTCTGATAGACTCTATAACAGTGCTGTAGTCAATTTTGATTAGAGTTTTTGTTGATGATTTTGAGAGTAACTGGCTAGGCGATTCAAATTGGAGAGAAATGATTGCATTGTGATCAGAAAACTGGTTTTTTTCAAGGGTTATGATAGCATGCTTATTATTCAGATTTTTAATAAAAATATGGTCAATTACTGAATTTGCTCCTATCCTTGTTACGGATGTATTAATAAGAGTGTAATCAAATCTAACCATCATGCTTAAAAGCTTTCTACCATTAAAATCGAGTCTATTAATAGTGTTAATATTTAAGTCACCACATATCCATTTAATATTTTGAGACCTTATGATTGTTTCGAGCGTAAGTAAGAAATCGATTATATTACCAGATGGTTTTCTATATATAGCAAATAATTTCAGCTCTTCATTATTCTGTATAATACTAACAATTACTCCTTCGATACTATTTGAGTTGATTGTCTGCACTAAATTGCCATTTAGATTCTTTTTTGTGTATACTGATACTCCACCACCTTTGACATCACTAGGTCTGGTTTGCATGTGTAAATTATAATTTGAGAGGTTGTACATATTAAAAATACCTGTATTATTACACCAGGTTTCAGTTAGAATAATGCAGTCGAAGAAATCAACTGTGTTTGATCCCACACAGCTTGCCATTAGATATTTGAATTCAGTGAATCGTGATAAATTTTGTATCGAACGAACATTCCAAAGAAAAATAGAGAAACCGATTTTAGTAGAGTACTTTGAAATGAATTTATTGAAATCTTTATAGCATATATGTTCAAAATTATCACAAAATCCATTAATGCTTGGACAAACTGGTGGGTCAAGTTCCTATTGGTGATCATTGTTATTCGTAGTTACTTCAGGAACATTTTCAAAAGAGATTAAGTTTGATTCAATTTGATTTTCTTCAACTGCTGCATCAGATCTAAGTTGGTTTCTCGAGTCGAAATTAATTTTGAAGTAATCATCATTGTAAATGTTTTTTGCAGGAACGTAGCTACGGACGTCCTTTATAGTTTGTCTAAGAGAATCAAGTTGTGTAAACGTATTTACTTTTACTGTTTTCTCCTTATTTTCAGTGACAATGTCAAGCTCACGGTTGAAAGATTCATCCTCAAATTTTGCTTTGATGCCTTCATTTGTAATTATAGCATTTTTTATTAGTTTAAATCTTTGTAATTCTAGCAGAATTCTATAAATTTTCCAGACATTGATTGACCAGTTAACACTTGTAGAGTATCTTATATGAGTTTCTTTACCAGCTGAGACAAGATCGTTATTAAATTTTAAAACGCCAGACTTCATAATGCGAGCATACGTTGATGATACGAAAATGCAACAGAGAGTTAACTCAGGAACAACCTCTCTTCCAAACTTCCTGTTTTCGAAGAAAGCATTTTCGACAGGTAATAAGCCAGGGAACTTTATTCCCATTGATGCGAGGATTTTCACGATATGAGTGGGAAAGTTTCCCTCCTCTCTTATTTTTTGTGCTTCACTTCTAAATTTGAATCTTAAATAAACCTTTTTTAGGTCTGATCGACAAGAATCAATTGTTTTAATTTCTTCAATTTCGTCTGATTTTTTCAACATTTCTACTTCTTTTCTCATAAATTCCATTTCAGTCCTTACATAGTCAGTACACTTGGAGATCTCGTTTACAATTTTTTCATCACGTTCATTCATCGCTTCAAGTACTCTTCCAATTGATTTTAATACTTCTTTTGTTTCGATTGTGTCATTATTTAAAAGTTTGTTGAATTCATTTTGAGCTGTTCTAATTTTATTTGACTTTTCTTCGAACTCATTTATCTCAGAAAATTCTGTCTCTTCTTGATCTTCGTATTCTGAGATATTTATGTTTCTTGCTTTAGCGAATTTATTATGCTTCGAGTTTTTACTGTCCAAGAAATACTCAGCTCTTCTTTCCTCATACAGAGACGCTTTGTCAAACTTGGTAGGACTTCTTGTTGAAATTGTTTCTTTTTTTTTTCGTTTAGTACTGAGTGGGGTTTTATTTTGTGATATTTCGGAAGTTTCGTCATTGACTTGTATTAACTTAGGTTTAGTTCTTGGTAATCTTCTTAAGCTATTGAGATCATTTTTCGATGTATTCCTTTTTGGTGGTGTTCTTTTAGTTTTTGTGTTTCTCATTGATGCTTGTTTTTCGTTTTCATAATCCATGGGTGTGTTTTCATTCATTTTTTGCAGGTTATTAACTCGAAATTATAAAGAAGAGATCGGCAGAAAATGCGATCGATAAAAATTTGATTTAAATATAGTTCACCTGAAGATCAGTCGAGCGCCAAGTGCATAAGCAAATGGCGAGGCAAATGACAGCGATCAAGAAAAAGTCCAACAATAATGGCTGCAGTTTGCAATAATCAGTTAACCAACATCAAATCTTAAACTTTTAGATTGATAGTTTTGATCAAGTTATCCCAATGAAGGTATTCAAGCCGCCACTTCGTTGATACTTAAGTACAATTTGACACACTAATTTTATTTAAAATACATATATTTCCACATAAAAAGTAAAAAATATATAGGTAACAAATAATATTTGATAATATTTTTTTATGTTAATGATATTTAATTTCATTCAGCACAATATAAGCACTGTATATGATAAGATTTTAATGACATAGACAAGGAAGAAAAGACAAGTTCTTTTGGTCTTTAATTTTAATATGTTTACTTGTGTTTGCTTCGTTTTATTCTCTTTTCATAGTCTGTGCATATGAATTACAAACAAACAATACAAAGAAGCAATCCCATTAACAACACAAACAATTTAAAAGAAAAAAATAAAAATATTCCCTTTTTTATTTTTCTTGTTTCATAAACCTCATTTTTCATTTTCATGATGTAAGTTGAGAAGCAAGTATGCCGACGTTATTATTGCTACTGACTTTTCTTTGCTTTTTCTTGTTGTTTGTGTGTGTGCAAAAATATTTGTCATCATCATGAGAAAATGTAAATGATTATATAAATGTTCACCCACTCTTTTCTTTCTACACTTCATGCTGATGTCTACAAATTGAGTTTGCACGCAAATAGAATTTACATTTCATGCAATGCATTGCGAGTGAGTTATAGTTGCGATAAAAGTTTTGTACTATTTAATGATTTCTGCAGGGAGCTGAAAACTAGAGTAGTAGTCGTTGTTACAAACATTCATGTCAATTAACTATGGTTGTCCGATTTTTGGATTTGATAAATTAATGGATAGAGACTTGAAACTAAGTTGTAACTATGAAAACAAAAGTATTTTTGTAGCTGTTGGTGTAGAAAATTTTTCAACACTCTCGATTATTTTTCTCTTTTTTGATGATTTTTTGCTTTGAGCTTTTTTCATTTTATTTGAACCATACATTATTTTTCTAATAAGAATTTTGAATTCCTAAAATAAATAAGTAAATTCTGTGTAATTTTTAATACGTTCTCATGAAACCAATATAAAATATAATCTGTTTCAATTCATTTCACAACAATTGACCTTAAATCCTTAGTCATTAAAATTTCCATGCAATAATTTTTACATTCAAGGAATCCCACTAGACAAACCTAAGTAATGTTACAAGGCAATCTTTTTCTCACTTACATAAATTGCGTGTAACAAAATAGCAGTAATAAAAGCAGTTACTAAACTCATGTCAACAAAAAGCATGAAAATAATAAATGTTCGAGTACTAAAAAGAAAAGGAAGATATAAAAGAAGTTCATATGTGCACATGGTACTTGTATAATTCAGAAACGTTCTCATGAAAGAAAAATGAGACAAAAAATTTTCATTCAAAAAAAAATTACTGGTAACGAACTGAATGAGTTCTAGTCATGTGAATAGCTTTTACTCAATTTGAAACAAAATTTGGTATCCATTTTAAACCAATCTCTCATTCATTTCAAATTAGTTATAACACACATCTTTTTTTTCTTATGTCTAAATGTATAAAACTTTTCTTCGAAATAAAAAAGATTTTCTTCATCTGTTAATTTTCATGTTCATCCATCTTTTCTCATTCTCTTTTTCCTGATGCTTGCTCGAGTGATTATAACTTTTGAACATACTACTATGAGCAATTTCATTAAAACTTAACTTGTTGTATACAATAAATTTTAAGAGATGGAAAACAGACAGATTCATTGGCGCAACTTTCAACTCTAAATGATTACGAAAAAAGTAATGCTGCGAAGCAAAAATAGAATTAGATATAAGGAAAATGCTCGAATAATTTTATCAAATTGTTCGATTTATATTAAAACTAAGGATTAAACTTATCAATTAGAAAATCGGTCTGTTTAAGCAATCTCTTTATATTTCAATGCAGGTATGCATTCACGATTTCGATATTTTTGAGAATTATCAATTTATTGTTAAGTTTCAATATTCAATATAAATGTTCCTTGTATGGTTAAATAACAGACAAAAATCAATATTTTCAAATTTCTTCCATTGTTTTATTTTACCAAAACTGAAGTCATCGAAAATGAAACTGAGGAAGTTTAAGAAGCAATTTTATAGTTTATGGTTACTGAGTAATTCAATTAGAAATTTCCGAAAATATATACAACAATGAGCAAAAATTTTCAGAGGATATTGATCATTTTCAATATGCTCACATGAAATATAATATACTTAATTTATTATTAATTTTTCATATTTTCCTCTCCACTCAGATGCTCTCAAAAGAAAGAAGAATTTTTACAGCAGTAATAGGAATTTCTCATTTTAGACAGTTTTGAGAAATTGAGATAATATCCTTTCTCATTCCAATTTAAGTAGGTAATAATCAAACTTAAATATTTGATCCTTTTCTCTTCTTTATATTTTTCAAAAATGGAATGAGTCTGAAAAATATTTTATGATTTTTTAAGAACTTATAATATGACTAAAGAATTTTTTATGTTGAAATTGAATAAATTTTTAATATTTTTAGCGCATTTTCCATCATATTTAGAAAAAAGGCGCTATTGTGCCCACTTTGTCTGTCTGTCCGTCTGTCCGTCTGTCTGTCTTCGTAAATAGTCTTTCAAAAAACGGTTTTTCTCAAAATTTTTTGCACCAATCTGTTGGTTCTGACTATGAGACCGGTGTAACGGAAGCTTTCCGCGAGATTCGTTCTCCATGCCGAGCTATGACATGCATATGGTGGACGTCCACCACATGAACCAAAAAAACTTTTTTTCACCAAAAAGTCTTACAATATCATAAAACATAGAAAAAACATGTCAGAAGTGATTTTTGGACATTTTATTCCAAGTCTATGCATGTGCCGCACAGGTGCATCACATGTACCAAAAATTGAAATTTTCCAAATACAGACACATTTATACTCGTTGGGAAGGTCTTGAAGCGTACAATAAGATGGCATAAAAAGTTTTTAGATTAGTTTTGACCCAAGGGCATGCATGTGGTGGATGTCCATCACATGGACCAAAAAAAATTTTTCATCCAAAAATCTTAAAATGTTATGAAACGTCGAGAAAACATGTCAGAAGTAGTTTTTGAGACATTTAGACCCAAGTGTATGTTTTAGACTGTACAGACTTCAAAAAGGCCGTAAAAAGTTTTTTTGAAACTTTCAATGAATTTTGAAACAAAACTAATCTTGTGCGGGGAAATGCGCTTTTAACACGTCACTGACGGTTAATATTACTGATTTTTTATTTTATAAACAAAAAAAAAAAGTTTTCCTTGAATATTCAAAAAAAATCTTTACAAATCTTGATTTTTATAAAATTTAATTTAAAAACAAAAAAGATATTTTCTCTAGCATATATTTAATCTTGTCAGAAGCAAACACATTGAATTAAATACGACTATTAGTGTTCTCAAACATTTACAAATGATTGTTACGGAAGCAATTTTTACTTAAATGAAATGTGCAATCCATTGCCTTCTGTATTAAAAAATTCCTCGCAATTTTCATTTCATTCATGTGTGTGCGTGTGTGTGTGTGTACAAAACTTTTATGAAATGAACGATTTATTTGCTCAATCAACTCAATTTGAAATTGTTCTCTTATTGCCAACATCACCGCACAAGAGTAGTAGCAACTAAATTTGCTTTCATGCAGCCGCATATGTAATGACATATATGAGTCGTATTCAGAAAAGGCAAGAAAAAGAAACATTTTGGAATTATTCACGTAATATCAGGAAATTATTGAAAGTTCATGCTTATAAAACTCATTTCATTTTGCTGTCAACATTTTAAAATCAAAAATTTAAAAAAGTTGGAAGGAATAACCAAATAAATCGTGTGGTAACTTATTTAAAGCACTTAACACAGATATTTTTTGAATGACTTTTATATCAATCATTGTCTGAATATAAAATTTACATGAAAGCTATTCATGTGTATAAAACCACTGAGCATTTACTATTTTAAAATTTATCAAAAAGGACACATATTTATAATTTAAAACCAGAAGCTACTCCATTTAGATTGCCCTGTCCATTTGTACGATTTAAAACATTTTCCATTTACAAAACTTTTTCATGTCGGCACTAAAGTTTTCTGCATTTACAAATACAGAGAAGGTAGAAAGCTCATTGTTAGAAAAAGAAATAAAGAGATGTTGTTGAACTAAGTTAATACTTTCCCTTTGTGTGCATTTTCAGTATTTACTTACGTTCAACATTTGCTATATCATAAAACTTAAAATTTAATTAAACTTTTTAATACTTCTACTTAACTTCTTTCTCTTAGCAAATCAATGTGAAGTTTTCTTATTATTAAAGAAAGATTTTCTCGCTTTTGTTATAGTTTCAAGTTTTAAATATATCTGAAAATGAGTGAAACTTTGTGCAGACATAAACAAATACCTGATTATAAAATTATTAGAGCATGTAATTTTAAAAGGGTTAGAGAAAAAAAGAAAATTTATATATAAATTATAAAAAGACGCATTGGTTTTTGTGTTCATAGAATAAACCAAAGTAATTAGGTTCTTCAAAGATTTTTTATGTATAATGAAAATTATCGTGATAAATGCATACACCTAAATTTAACGTAAAATTTTAATCAGTTATATTTGTATGTATGGTTTACAGCATGCTCACGCTTATAACATAAACTTTGTATCAACATTAATAAAAAATTGTCCTATATGCTTATTCTGATTTTTTTTCAAAATAAAGCAATCTTTTCCACATTTCATGTGTGCTATTCATAAATATTGATTTTCTTACCTTGTACTTTCACAGAAAGCACACACATCACTTCACATAAACTACCCACTCACAAACTTATGACTGTATTGCTCAATGCTCCATTAATTAATTCCAAACACGTTCTGCAAAATCGACAAAAAGAACTGAAAACATCAAAAAATCAAATACAGTGTGGTGTAAGAGAGGAAGTAAGAGTAAAGTTTCTGTAATAATATTTAACGGCTCTTATGGACATGATTTTATTGTTATATATGTGTGTGAGTATAGACAGGCTTTTAGAATAAAAAAAAAAGGTACAAATGGTCAATCTACATGAAAAAGCTTAGGGAAAGTTAAAAGTAATTGTTTATATACATATGAAATTATTTAATTACAGAGAGCCAGACTGGTCGTTATTAGTGCCTAATTTGAATTAAGCACCAACGGTCTAAAACACGCCAAATTCTTTGTTTTTAAGAATTATCTGTATTATTTCCGGTAAATTCAAATTGAAAATGCGTATTTTATGAGTTTTTTCAAGTTTATGACCAAATTTTCATCAAAAATAAGAAAAAATTTCTTTTAATGTAACAGTTGCTTGGAAACTTTCTCTAATTTTATGCAGTTTTCTCGTGAAAATCTTAAAAATTCGCATTTCATGTTTCGACGTTTCATGATATTTTTAAGACTTTTTGGGAAAAAAATTTTTTTGGTCCATGTGATGGACATGCATGTGGTGGACCTAGGGTTGGGAAATGTGCGTGTAAGAAGAAGAAATGTGCGCACATTTTCTTCTTCTTATTTATTTTTTACATACAAAAATAAAGAAGAAGAAGAAAAATGTGCGCACATTTCTTCTTCTTACACGCACATTTCCCAACCCTAGGTGGACCACCTTTGGGTCAACACTTACCCAAAAAAAACTCTTTTGATGGTTTACCTACACGTCTAAACCTTTCTAACAAGCTATCAGCCACCTCTCACGACTTACTGTTTCCGGTTGTCACTATAAAATACAGTCAGACATCGTGAGCCTAAAAGCGTATTTTTAGCGCATTTTTTGGAAACAACAATGCAGCTTATACATTCACTTGTTCGGCTGGCTGGTTGTTCGGCTCCCGGGTGTCCCTCTGAGATCTCGAAAACTATAATAGCTAGCGACTTCCGGTTTTTTGCGTTAGATTTGTGCTAAAAGTTAGTGGCGCGACGCTTATTTATATTTCTGTCACTAGTCATATAACTTGGGAAATTGCGAATTACTTTTTCATTTTGAAAATTTGTAAACAAAATTTTTTTCGCGAAGTTGACTACGATCAAAAAATTTTTTTCAGCTGCGCGTAGCCAACTTCGCGTATTTTTGAATTTGATCGTTATTTTCAAATCATCGAAATTTATAAAGACAATTTCGAGAATTTTAATAGATTAAGATTATTAGCAACAATTACATTACTCGAGTTTTCATAAAATATATTTCTATATGAAAATGTAAACAGAACAAGAACTAGCTGCTGAATTCTTAATTGACTGCTATTTCCTACAACTTAAATTTCAATTATTTCATTCGAATTCTCACAAATCTTACAAATGAAATTTCCTATACATTTGAAATTTACTTTAACCAGTATATCTTTATGCATGAATCTGTTTTACAAACGCATCTAATATTTCTGTAATTGTTATAAACTCTGATCTAGGCACCAAAAATGCGCTTAAGTACACCGATCTGCAACACGGGTACTTGGTCACTGGTTTTCCAAAAAATGCGCTAAAAACAATAAATGCAAATACTGCATTTATCGCTAAGTATAAAAATTTAAATTTTATCAGAAAAAAATAATTAAAGGGCATTTTTATTTCATATTTTAGACCCAATTTACGTATAAAGCCCAGGCAAGGACACTGAAAGATTTTTTAGATTTTTTAGGATCATTTAGGATCTTTTAAGTTCTTTTCAAATCTTTCAATCTTTGTTAAATTTTGTCATTTTAAAACATTTCTTTACTCTTCTCACTACATAATAGCATCTATTATGGGTGATTCTACGGATAGTTTTCAAATATTTTTACCTCTCTAAATTTAATTTTAAATATTTTTTTCCCGTTATTTATGAATGAAGTTTTTTTGATTTCCAACAAATAGAAACTTAATATTAATTTTTTACACAATATTTGGTAAGTTGAAACGAATCATGTTAATCAATCATTTGAAAATAATTTTATATCGTCACATTAGAATATGACAATAATTGAAAAGAAGATCCTTTCTTATGAGAAAAAAACTTGTACGTCGAACATACATCGAAAATATTTACAAAAAAACGATTTTTTAAAATTTAAACCAATGTTGTAACAAAAAAATAGCGTTGTTTTCTTAAAATCAGTGACAAAGTACCCGTTTGGTAGATCGGGGTACTTAAACGCATTTTTGGTGCCTAGATCAGTGTTTATAACAAATTACAGAATTATGAGATTCATTTTAATGAAAATGGATCCGCAATTCAAAATATATGGATCGAGTTAATTTTTCATTGTATGAGAAATTGGTCCGTAAAATCTCGGTATATAGCATCATTGGGAGTCAAATTTAATTTTTGTAAAACACTTTTAATTTCAAATGATATAATAAATTTAAATTGTAGCAAATATCAATCATTTAGCAGAAATTCTTTATTTCGTTTTAATTGTTTATATGGAAAGATAATTCATGAAAACTCGAGTTATGTAACTGTTACAAGCGATTCTTAATCGTTTGACTTTCCGATTTCTTTGTAAAATATTATGTTTAATTGATTCGAAAATAACGGTCGAGTCGAATTCAAACTACATGTGTTACGTGACAATCGTTTGGAACATTTTATTGCGTGACAAATGTTGCGCAACAAAAAATTTGTTTACAAATTTTTTAAAAATGAAAAAGTAATTCGCAATTTCCCAAGTTATATGACTAGTGACAGAAATATAAATAAGCGTCGCGCCACTAACTTTTTAGCACAAATCAAACACAAAAAACCGGAAGTCGCTAACTATTGTAGTTTTAGAGATCTTAGAGGGACAGCCAGCCAGCCAGCCAGCCAAAGTGAATGTATAAGCTACATTGTTGTTCCAAAAATGCGCTAAAAATTAAAGATCTATAATAAATAAAAAGTTGAAATAATAAGACATTTTTCGAGCTCATTTAAAAGTGTTACATTTACATTTAGCTTAAATTAATGATATATCAATGAATAATTTAGACAAAAATTGCAAAATAATAAAATGTCGCAAAAATGAAGCGGAGATTTTTCGTTACATTTTTGATATTTCTATTCAATTTCTCATTCATTTTTTAAATGGCTTTGCTATATAGTAGAAAATCACAAATAACACATAATTCTGGTAAAATTATAATGATTAAGTAGTTAAAAAATGAGAAAATTTAATTTTAAAACAAAAAATCTCCGTTTTATTATCCGTGGAATCGCCCTTATTGTATTTTTGACAAGCAGTCCCCTGAAGTTTTTTACAAAACACATCGTTGAAAAATATTTTACTTAAAATATTAGTTATTCAGGCATTTATTGACAATTATTATTGTCAAAAATACTTATAAGAAGTTAATTAAGTGAAGTAATATCAAGGATGAATAATAGATCGAAGAATTCAGACCGTCGCAATAATTCAACAATTGCAGTTAAGAATCAACAAGTTGATTCTAACCTCAAATATGCGTCAAATGTTTCGATGGATTTTGGAAATGATTCAGTCAAAGAAGATGATAAGTCATCAAAAATTAAACCGATCATTGTGGATAGTGGAATAGCCCCGAGTTATACCCAAAAAACCGCGGTGAAATGTTCGTTCGTCTGTGAACACGTTACAGCTCACAGATTTCACTTTTTCGTCAAAATTCTTGAATATTCATAATCTGTGGCACTTTAGTGAGGCAATATCAACTTTTGGTGGAAATTAGTGCATATGTGTAGCGACTAGCCTAGTGTGAAAATTACAATTTTTTCCAATTTTCGTCACTAGTGACGCTGCAATCGCTTATCACATTTTGTCGCGTGTGGCAATAAAAATGTTGCGCGACAATTGTAACGTTGACAAAACATGTTAAAAGTTGTTTTAGAGGCATTTTGTCTTAAAAACAGCGGCGCCGAAGATTTCTGAAAAACTAAGTTTTTCTTGATCAGTAGACATTACTGATCTGCTCTGTGGACTTGAATTCTTGCGATTTTTGTTAATTTTACTTCATATAAAAATTTTTTTTAAAAATTTAAAGAAAATTTGAATTCAAAAAATTGGAAAAAAAATTTTTCACATAAAAAATTAGAAAAATTCTACGAAAAGTACTGTTTCGAGCATACTCGAAATTGAAAATTGAAAATTTCGAGTACCCGGGTACTTTCGATCGATATATCGAACCGAGAACCTCTATTCATATACACACATTTGGTGTGTACTTAGCTTGTAGTTCTATTTATTTTTCCATTAAATATCATGTAGTGAGTTTTTTGTAAATTTTCCTCTAAATACGTCATTCTACTTTGTTATATCATGTAAGTCGAAAGACGTTAGGCTCACTAAGTTAATGATTTAAAGCCGATAGACTAATATCAAAAAAAAAATCATGTATCATATATACAGTCAGCTACCAACCGATTAGGTGGATTTGGTTTTACGTTGATTTCTCTAAAACGTAAATTGCTAGCTAAACAGTGAAAAGTATGTTTTTTCCCAAATAATTGTCCATCTTTTGCTATACTTTTGACAAGTTAGGAGTTTGTATTTATTTTTTAATTTACATTTTTTCAATTTTCCGACATTTTGAAAATACAATTTTTGCAAAAAATTTTAAATCAACTAAAATTTATTCAGTTAAAATTTTCAACTGAAAACCAACTAAAATTTAATCGATTAGGCTTTTATTTTTAATCGAATAAATTTTAGTTCATTTTTAATTATACGTAAAACGGTTTCGGATTCTGGTAAATTGAACATCAATTAAAAACGCTCGACGTACTTTCATGCATCAAAATTTTATAAACATGATTTTGCCTATATTTTAAACTTATTTCGATCAAATTATTTTAAACTGTAAATCTGTTTCTCAAATGAATCTAATAAAACTGTAATTTGTCAACATACACTGATCTAGGCATCAAAAATGCGCTAAAGTAATCCGTCCTATGGCGGACACTTTTCCACTCGTTTAGGATCTTTTAGGATCTCTTCAAATCTTTTGGGATCTTTTGAAATCTTTTTGGATCTTTATGGGATCTTTCAGGATCTTTTTTCAAGTGTCCTTGCCTGGTACAAAGCAGAAAAACTTTCTACTTCTCATTTATTTATGTATTCGTTTTCATATGTTTGTGGTTTCTCTCATTACATTGTTATACATCATTGTTTTTCGTTTTTTCCTTTCTTTAATCTATACGTACCACTATGGGACCAAAATGGAAATGTCCGGATAAAAATCATTTTATTGTCTAAGTTAGTGTATTTTGACTAGGATAACATGAAAAAAAATAGTTAAAAAATTATTTTCAAGAATTTCGAGTTTTTAGGGTTAAAAAACTTGTTTTTGAGTAAATTTTTGACATAAATGTGCCCAAAAGTCAGATAAAACTAATTTTAAAAAATCTAAAATTTTTTCTATTAAATAGCTTGTTTCAAAACGATATATTACACTTGCATATTTGCTGATGTTATCCTAATCAAAATACACTAAATTAGACAATAAAATGATTTTTATCTGCGTATTTGCCTTTTGGTCCCATATTACGTAGAACGTATATTTTTTAAGTCACAGATGAATTGAAAATACATTTCTTTTCTTGTTATATTATTCCAACTCACGTAAATATTTTATTGTGATGACATTTTATTGCATGGAAAAATGAACAAGATGAATATAAACCGACGTTTAAACATTCATACACACATACAGTTGAGTTTTTCATTTGAAAAGAATTTTTTAAAAGCTTAAGGCTGTTGCTATTAGATGGGTCACGTAAAAAATTATTATTCTCAACCTGAGGGATATTAAGTGAGCAATAGATAAAAAATAAAAAAAAAATCGTTTTTTATTCATTCATGTCTTTGTTGATATTGCTAAAGTAAATTCCTTAAGGATATCACTACAGATTGGTTGAAAATTGTACAATTTTCACAAAAGTAAACATAATGAAGATAGAAGAAAGAACAAAAATTTGAAAATGATCTACAAATGTAATATGACTAATTTTTTAAAAAAATATTATTTATAGGATATGCATAAAAAAATAACTAAAATTTTTATGATAAAAATCAAAGATGTGTTAAAAACAACATTTATTTCAAAATCAGACAGAAAAGACTATATATAGATATATATTTTTCATTTTTCTTCCCACACAGCTTCATGTTTTTTCCACAAGAGAGAATAAATACTGAAAATGGTAATTTTTCAACCAGATTTTCCGTCGCTTTGCTACTTTCCGGATCTGAATTACTGCTGCATGCTCGACTTCAAGCATTTCCTTCTCATACTTCGTACTGTTAGTGAATAACAACATAAAAAGAAAAAAATATGCAAGAAAAAAGGGAATACTAAAAAAATTAATTGAACGATAATGCTACTGTGACATATTGTCTTGAGTAAGTTATTCAAAACTCTCATTTCATGATTAAATTTTAGTTTGAAAGCCTCGAGTGATGATACAACCTCAAAAAAATTTACAGCTCACTTCATCATCACATCGACGAGTTCAATATTGATGACTAGAAATTAGAATTTCCTCAATAACTTTGCGCTTCATTGACACTTTATCGATTACATGCTGCCCTCATTGTATACTTTCAGAAATGGATAAAAACTGCTCTACGGTGAATATTTAATTTATGCGAATAGCGATTGTTTCTGTCATCTATTGCTCTCATGATTTTATGAAAAAAATATATCGCTTTCGGTTATATTTTGAATTTGCGTATCCCCTACTATTAGTTCCTGCATTTTTAGTTTCAAATGATTTGTTGAAAATTTAAGTTGTAGCAAAAATCATTCATTTAGCAGAAATTCTTTATTTTGTTTTAATTGTTTATATGAAAATATAATTCAATGAAAACTCGAGTTATGTAACGAGTAATTCTTAAACCAGAGCCCGAAATCGTCGCAAAATTTACTCAATGAGTAAGTAAATTTTGTTACTCAAGTAAATTTACTCACGATTTTTTACTCAAGTAAATTTACTCATAATTTACTCATGAAATTTTACTTGAGTAAAATTACTCAAGACTTTATTTACTCAGCCGTCGATTTCGGGCTCTGTCTTAAACCTTTGACTTTCTGATTTCTTTGTAAAATATTATGTTGATTTCAAAATAACGGTCGAGTCGAATTCAAACTACATGTGTTGCGTGACAATCGTTTGCAACTTTTTGTTGCGTGACAAAATGTTGCGCGACAAAAAATTTTGTTTACAATTTTCAATATGAAAATTTAATTCGCAATTTCCTAAGTTATGTGACTAGTGGCAGAAATATAAATAAGCGTCGCCGCACTAACTTTTTTGCACAAATCAAACACAAAAAACCGGAAGTCTCTAGCTGTTATAGTTTTCGAGATCTCATTACTCAGCCGGGAGCAGAACAGCCTCACAAAGTGAATGTATAAGCTGCATTGTTGTTCCAAAAATGCGCTAAAACTACGCTATTAGGCTCATGATGGCTGGCTGGCTGTATGTGACTGTCTCCAAGAGACAGTTGTAACGTACATTTTACATTTTGAATTGCGTTCGGATAATTTTAATCCGAAGTTCGATTTGGCTTGAAATAGTTAAGCCATAAAGAGGCGGAAAGTTGGGAATTTCACATAAATTGTAAGTTATTGAATTACATTATGCAATGTATTAATGTATCAGTGACAGTGATAACTCTGCAACGGTAAGTCGTGGAGAGGTGGTTGATAACTTGTTAGAAAGGTCTTGACGTGTAGGTAAGCCATCAAAAGAGTTTTTTGGGTAAGTGTTGACCCAAGGGTGGTCCACAACATGCATGTCCATCACATGAACCAAAAAAGTTTTTAAAAATTATCTACAGAAATGCTTCATTTACTATTTCAGTTGAATAAATTGTGTACTCAAAATTTTATAATTTAAGAATGACGAATATTTTATGTATGTAAAATATTATGATATTTATTTCTAAAATTTCAAAACATAAATTATTTACAAGATGCATCAACATTTTTAAACTAAATAAATTTTAAAAAAAATATATCTTCTTGTAATGTGATATTGCTCTCATAATGACATAAAATGCAATAAAAAAAGAGTCAAAGTCATTTTTTATTATGATGCCATGTAAAAAGAAGTTGAAAAGAAAGTAATAGACGGATAATTGTATGTAAACAATAACTTCTGACTGTGAAAATCTGTTATTTGGTAAAATTATTTTTTTCAACAGGTTGATATCTTTTTCATGATTAATGGATTTAGAAATTTTTAAAAATAATGAAAGAATTAAATATAGGGTAAAAAATCTAATTTTGGAGCACTTTTGTTAGGTTTCAACAGAAAATGTTTTATTTCTTTTTAAATGTGCGAATTTAAACAAAGAATTTGTTTTTTACATGAAACTAGAGTTTTTTTAACTATTTTAACATATTTGAGAGCTAGAAATTTTTAAATATTGTGTTTTCGTGTTATTTACAATCGAATTTAATTTTGGACCAAAAAATCTATTTTTGGACCACTTTTTCAATTTTGATGTTTTACTTATTTTTTTACTTACTACCAATGATTTAATACTTTATTATCTTATTTCCTTGTTATTCAATTCTTTTAAAGCACTCAAATCAACAGGATTAAATGTATTTTATGAATTTGAAATGTTTTGTTTTGTCCATATTTACTAATTTTGTATAGAAAAATTAAGTGGTCCAAAAATAGATTTATAATTCACAAAATTTTGTGGTTAGATTAAATATTACTAATTTCTTCTTAAAATATTTGTGAAACGTTTAAGTGCTCGTGAAATATCAAGTTTGGACATAAAAATAATTAATTAAGTAAACCAGAAATTAATCAGTATATGTTCCATCATACTAGATTAGAGCGAATTTTTGGCGCAACAGATCAGTGTCTATTAACAAGTGCATATGCGGTAAAAAGCCGATCAAGGTTTTTCTAAGTTATTATTGACACAATTCAAAATATACATTTACAGAATTTCTCAAATTTGCGAAAAAGCAGAAGTTTTCCTCTAAATATTTATGCTTAAAGCAGTGTTGTTATACAGGAAGCCTGTGTTGCCTGTGGTTTGAATTTACAAAAAAATCCGCTATAGAAATTGTAGAGGCGCTAAGATCGTTTTGAAGCGCCGTCTAGATTTACCATAGCGGTTTTTTTGTAAATTCAAACCACAGGCAACACAGGCGGCCTGTATAACAACACTGGCTTAAAGTTGTTGATTTGTTAAAAATTTTATCTGAAAATAACGGACAAATGTGTATTCACAAAAATATTTTTACTGAACGCACTCCGCCATATTTGTTTACGTTCAAAAATTTTTCTATAGAAATTAATATTCGCAAATTATCATTTTCAACAGCAATTTAGCTCAATATAAAGTAGATTGTGCACGCCTACACGATAGCACAATTTATTTAAAACAAACCGGAAGTCTTTAGCTATTATAGTTTTCGAGATCTCAGTCGCCCAGCCAGCCGAACGGCCAGCCAGCCAGTCAGCCAAAGCACACTGATCTTTTTTTGAAAAAAATGTTCAT